>PVHY01008945.1:0-58864 GCA_004024945.1 Uropsilus gracilis
AAAAAAAAAAAAAAAAAAAAAAAAAAAAAAAAAAAAAAAAAAAAAAAAAAAAAAACAAAAACAACAAAAAAAAACCCAAAAAAACCATGAATGAAAATTAATAATGAAAGGCTGGGTAGCATATACTACATCAAGAAGATGTCTATATGAAAGATGACTTGAACTGACCAGAAGGACAGTCTACATTGACACAATATGAGCTGTTCAGGAAGTAATGGCTCCCTTAGGTGGGAAAGTGAAAAGAAAACAAACTTATGTTTATATGTACCACATTTTTTTTAGCCAATCATCTGTTTGGGGGCATTTGGTTTGTTTCCACATCTTGGCAATTGTAAACAGAGCTGCAATGAACATGCGCGTACAGGTGTCCTTTTGAACTAATGTTTTCATGTCCTCTGGGTAGATTGCTAGTAGTGGGATTGCTGGGTCAAATGGTAAGTCCACTTTCAATTGTTTGAGGGTCTTCCACACAGTCTTCCATAGTGGCTGGACCAGTTTGCACTCCCACCAGCAGTGTAAGAGAGTTCTTTTTTCTCCACATCCGCGTCAACATTTGTTGTCCATTTTATTTATATGGGTCATTCTTACTGGTGTAAGATGGTATCTCAGTGTTGTTTTAATTTGCATTTCTCTGATTATTAGTGATGTGGAGCATTTTTTCGTATGCCTATTAGCCATTTGTATCTCATCTTTGGTGAAGTGTCTTTTTAGTTCTTCCCCCATTTTTTGACTAGAAAGACTTATATTAGCAGAATTAAGTCAAAAAAAAAGAGAGAAGTACAGGATGGTCTCACTTATATGATGGATATAGGGAAAAACAAGCAAACGAATAAGAAAGAATGAAAACAACCAATGGGACTGAACCATGGAGTGAGAGAGGAGGAGGGGGAAAGAGGCGGGGGAGGTGAAGAGCACAAAAGATCAGGATGGTTAACAAGTGTTAGTGAAGTGGGAAATCCCCAGGGTACACAATAATGGAATAATGTAATATAAATATAAATATACATGTATATGCAAATTTTTAAAAATTTAAATTAAATTTAAAAAAAAGGACAGGGTTATTAGCGAATGGAGAGAGAATAAGAGAGCCATCTGCATAGTGCCAGGCAGGCAGGAGAGCTGCTTCTACCCAGGGTAGAAATTGTACTGATTCCTTTTTTTTCTTAATTTATATATTTTTTTTACATATGTGTTTCACATCTTTGTATTCCCTGGGGATGACCCACTACCTTCCCTCCCTGACCACTCCCTCCCATTTCCATCCCTCTTCACCCCCCCACATACTGACCTCTTTTATGGAATTTTTGTGTACATGTCTATGGCCTAAATTGTTGACTGGAATAAATTTGATAATAAAAAATATATATGAGAAAAAAATAAAATAAGCTTATGCTAACAAGATTTCTTTCCAAAGAGGCTTATGACTTGCAGGTTGACTAAATAGTACTGTTGATTTTGTCCTGTCCTGGCTTATATGCTTTGCTGTTACTCAACTACTGACTGATCTAGTATGGACTTGGCTGGGGTATAATAGATGTTCCAAATCATTGATTCTATAGTAAAATAGAGAAGGCATGTTTACATGACAAATGTATAAGAGTGAAAGAGGAAGCAGAAAGACATGTGCTGTTTTAAATCTCCACAAACACAGTATCTCTTAATATCCTAGTGGACCAAACAAATCACATGGCTACGCTTAGCATCAATGTAGAAAGGAAACAGACTGCCTTTTGAGGATGAATACTGAAAAGTCATGTGACACTTGGACAAATTGGAAAGAAGAAACTATAGGGAGTGGTGAGAAATTTGAACCATGAAAGTACTCATTTTACCATGGGAGGGAAGGGAAATGGTGGGAGGATCTGGAAGGTCTGCCAAAAGTGGTAGTACATAAGGACTTAATTAAAGAATAAACAGCAATAAAGAATAGTGAACATTTTCAGATGCAGAGATCAAAAAATTTTTAATTTCCATCTCCCATTAGAAATCTAGATCTAGAGGAAATCCTCAAAACCATTCAGTTCACTCCTAATTAAATATCCATTAGGAGAAAACCCATATCCTCTCTCTCTCTCTCCTAGGGCTCATTGTCAATTTTTCCCTAACATTAAACTGTCATAATTTGTTTCCTTTAAGCACATACTTCTCTTTGCTAAGCCAAAGAAAAGCAGATCCATAATCCTCCATTGACTCACAAACCATTTCCATTCTTGATTGGCTATACCAATTTTTTAAACTACTCTGTTTCCAAGAAATATCTGTCTTAAAAGCATTGATCATTTATGTAGTCCTCCTTAACATGAAATTATTCCCTCAAATACTTTCTAGATATAAGTAGAAAAATTAGTCTTAATATATCAATAAGAACCTGATCACAGCAGTGAGAAGTTGAGATTGCTTTCAGTCTGTCATATGCTTCTTTACATAAGCTAGGATCAAAATAATATGTTAGTGGTCTCATTTCCAAGTTGTTTATAGAATGGGGGATTAAGTCTAGCTCTCCAATCCTTCTCTACATTCTATATTTTGGCAGGTGCTCTTCATTTTGACAGATAGGGTCCCCTTAACTCCTTCCAATTGAGGGTCATCTTTCACTAATTAAGAGTGAAACTGACTTAACTTTGTATTTTCAGATTCAGACTCACTTATAGGCCGTGGTGAACCTCACATTGAATTACCTGTTCTACAAAACAATTACTGTAGAAAAATAAAGACTGACATTAATTTGATGAAGGTACCTCTCTTTTTTGGAAAAATTGCTTTCAACCAATTTTATAGGCATCACTTCCTGGAGCAGGGCACATTTGCTCTTGTTTCTTTCTTTCATTATCAATCTCTCTACTTCAATTAAGAAATGAGTCATAGAAATGGCTTTTATGTAGCAAGGAAGCTAATCTATTAAAAAAGGCAATCAGAATTCAATAGGAAATGTGATGTGTTAGAAATTTACTTGGGCTATAAAAGTCATTAGAAAGAGTTGGAGAACAATGTTCAGAAAGAAGCAGCAACATGATGAGAAAATGATTTCTAAATTGATTTTTAAAAATGTGTCAAGTAAATAATGGTGACAGTGCTTCAAAAATAGAAATCAACATGTTCAAAGGTATAAAGTATGAGATATCTTTTCTCTTTAGCTTGTTATATGGTGGGCTACATAAAGAGACTTTTGAATACAGAACCAGGACTGTATTTCTAGAATAAACTCTACTAGGTTGTGGTACATTACTTTTTTTCTATATCATACTCTCATATACTTTCAGATTTGATTTACTACATTGTGTGGAGGGCATTTGTGATTATATTCATGAGGAATACTGATATACTTTTTTGATATTTTTATCTGCATTTGTTATGAAAACTATCAAAGAATTAGAAAGTGTTTCCTTATCTTTTACATAGAAGATATCTAGACTTTAGTATCATTTATTCTAAAATTTTATGGAATTTATTTGTAAAACCCTCTAGAATTAAAACTTTTCTTATTGGGGTTTAAAAATAGGGATTAATTAACTGTCCTTAATAGTTTTAAGACTAGCCATGTTATCTATTTCATCTTGGATGAATTTTTAACATTTGTGGTTTAGTGGAATTGGTTCATTTCATCTAAGTTTTCAAATGTATGTGTATACAGTTGTCTGCAGCATTCCTCTTATCTGTTATATACTGCTCAAAATTCTATTGTAGATTAAGATGATTATAAATAAATTTTATATATTTAAGTATTAAACAGAATAAGAAGAGTATGATAAAGTAGAATAATTCTCAATTGTAGAAGATCACAGTGAAAACTGAAAATGTCTTACCAGATTTCCAAATTCCTTATTTAGGGCAGTATTTGGCCCCTGAATGTCCTTATTTATATTAGTGTTATTCAGTATAACTTTATATAATAATGCAATATCTGTGTTGTCCAATTTAGTAGCTGCTGGTCCCACATTGCTATCAATTACTTAAAATCTGCCTACATATCTGACAAACTAAAATTTTAATGTAATTTAATTAGTTTGAATTTAAGTTTAGTTACCCATATGTTGCTAGTGAGTTCTGCAAGTCAAAGTATAATTCTCTGAGATATGAAGTGACGGAAAACTGGCAGAGGGGAGTGATAGTGATAGACCATAAACTTTGGATCTGAAAGATCTAAACTGAGATTCTGGTAGTGTCAACTCTAAGCTAATAAAGGTGAAAATTAAATTTATAAAAATGTAAATTATGTAGAAAGAGGGATACCCTGGTTATGTCTTGACACTGCTCTAACTTCACACACTGTGTCTGGCATGATCTCCTACTCCCATCTAGTACTGACTGACCCCTGGCACATTCTTGTCCTTACTGTGACATGCTATGTTTGTTATTCCACAACTTTAACCACTTATTCATATAGAATGAAATAGTTGTTCAAACAAAGTTGTTGCCATCATTTCAGGTAACTGAACAACGATTTTACTTCTCAAAGTTTTAGAGCCTGGTGAAACCAAGATTAAGGTACAATATTATCAGTGTTTTATGAGAGTTTTCTTCTTGTTATTGCTGTATCCTCCCATGATTGAGTGAGGGATTTTGTTTGTTTGTTTGTTTGTTTTTTGTTTTTTGTTTTTGTTTTTGTTTTCTTTTTGAGACTAGGTCTTGCTATTTTTGCCCGTGGAACCGCAGTCTCTCGTTGCCCGGGGTACCACAGACTCAAGCAATCCCCAGCCTCAGCTTCCCAGGTAGCTGGGATTACAGGTGCGCACCAACACACCCAGCTATTTTTTTTGAAACTAGGTCTCGCTACCTGCCCCTGGCGGGACTTGAACTGCAATCCCTAGCCCCAGCCACTTCATAGGCTGAAGCTTACAAGCACGACCCACCGTGCCCGGCCAAGAGTGAGGGATGTTATAGCTCTTCTTTTATACACATCAATTCCAGCCTGGAGCCCTCACTCTCATGACAGACTCTAAACCTATTTACAACCCAAGGCTCCACTATAGAAAGGCTCCAAACTATCACATTATAGGTTAAGACTTTCAATGTAAGGATTTGGGGGAGGACACAGAACAGACATTAAGTTCATAGCAGAAAATATCAACAGTCTTACTACAACAGAGAAAAGCAAATATTAGAATTAAAGATAAGAACTATTTTCTAGAACTAACATCTAGCTTAATTTTCAACATAATGCATATTATGTAAGAAGAGCAAAGCGTTAGGCCCATGTGAATATCCATAATGACATTCAGCTCTTTACATATCTGCTTGCTACTCTAGCTACATCAGTGGAAATTATGCTTAGGTGTTTCCTCAATTATTCGAGAAATTGCATGGGGATGTAGTGGACCCTGGAGGACATTTATTTCCCACCAGTTATTTTTGGTAGGGAAACTAAAAGCATAGGGTCACTTTTTCTCACTTTTACTCACAAGTAAAGTCTACACAAACTATGCCAAGAAATTGGAGCTTAACCACTGGCCAAGTGTGTCACTAAGAAAACCCACAGTATGCCATTGCGTTGCCAACCGGAAATGTCAGAGCAACTTCCCTTTGGACATTGGGGATTGGTTTGTAAGAAGGACACAAAAGGTAAACTGAGGGCCATTGATTCAAGACTGGAGTAGGCTACTCTCACCTTTGAGACAGTGTGTTCCTGGAAACTGAAAGCACGAATTAAACTGATCAAACCAGACAAATCAAATCAATTCAGCATGTATTTAAAAATCACTAAATCACCCTAGGTGCACACTATCAATATCTACTTAAGTTTTTCAGTCCCTTTCCCTCTTTAACTTATGACTCTTTAAGGCTATAGAATATTGTGACTGGGTATTCAATTGATGTAGTGAAAGAGGACAAACAACTTTAAATATTTTTAAATCTAGGCAGAACCTAATTCTAACTGTTTTTCTCCTTTTTTTGTAGGCCAGATGAAACTTGAGTCCTTTTCATAAAACTGTGCATCATAAGCAGATCTTATAGTCTATAACTATAATTATATATATATATTGCTTTTGGTATACAGATTGTAAGTTACGAGCAACCTTATCATATAAGAATGAGAAACTACTTCTGTTTTGATGCTTTTCTCTGAAATTATCTAAGCAAATAGGGCTAAAGCAGAAAGCACATCCCACCAAGGCCAACTTGGTAGCAGGCCACCTCGATGCTATCAATTTTGCATTCCCAGCTGGTGTCCCTGTGTAGTTTTAATAGATGGTCCTGCGAGTGGCCCTTACAAACTCCCCACTGCTAGCTGAGGTGGATTAAAAGATGCAAACTCACTGAAATACGCCAAAGATTATAATGGTCTCTACAGAAGATCTGGCTGGGTCAACCAACAAAAAGTTCCAGCTGTGGCAGCCGTGTGGAACAAAGGGAACTCTTGGCTTAATGCGAAGTGCATGCTTCTGACGTTCCAGTTAAGGCAAGAAATAAATAAAGCTATTACAAAGCCCTTGACCAGATGTGTCTGACATAGTCTAAAATGTGTTTGCACAGAAACTTCACTATCAACGTGGCTTGTTCTCATAGTAATGGACATCTGTTCCTGGAGACGAATGGGGGGTGCAGTCATAATCACAGTAAAGACCTCATCTGGCTGGCCTCTTTGAACTGCCTTTTCCCTGGCCACTGTTGTTCACATTAATCTGCATAGTCTCAGTCATGTGTGGGTCAATGATTTATTTAACACAGAATCTGAGTGCTTCTGTGTCATGGAATCAAACTCTGTCCAATAATCAAAGATTTGAAAATTTTCATTTATTTTCCAGGAGCAATTGTGCACATTCCCCACAGATACCTTGACACTGTTATGCCCTGTCACAGTTTACATCTGTCTTTGACTTATATTGTTCCTAAGGCTGGCTATTGATCATTGTTCTCACATGAATCCTTCATTACTCTAATTGGAACCATTTATAAACACATTCCTTGGACAGATGACAAAAGGATCCATGATGGACAACTTCTTATTCAAAACAGCTGCTCAATATGTAAATCAAAAGCTGTTAAAGATTGTATTGAGCTGAGAACAATTATATAAGGTTCTAGCCTGTTGTGAATTAAGATGACTGTATTAGAGCTTAAGGGATTTGTAAGGGGAGTCTTTCTTTTCAAGAATGCCAGTTCAAATTCAGCACAGGTCATTGACAAGTAACATCATGTGAAAATAATGTAAAACAAATCTATGCTCTCAACTTATTGTTAATAGACAGATAATGTCTTCAAAATACATCATTCACCACAGCTAATCTTTACATTACCTTAGCAGAAAATTCAAGTCCTGCATGGCCTTAATTGAATTAAAAACTACTAGGAATTGAAGTTAAATTTCAGACTAGAATTTAGGCAGTTCTCACTCTTCTAGGCATATTATAGAGTATATTTCTTTAAGTTTAAGAGTGTGTTATCTACACACACAAACACAGTTCAATCTTCCCCTCTTTGTCTGAAAATAAAAGAGAGAAGATGGTGAAAATAAAGATAACTATTTGTTGTCCTCTTTACTGTATGCTAATTACTGTTCAGAGTACTGCAATAAATATTAGCTCATGTATTCCTCAAAAATATATGAATGTGCAATACATATAGGTTTGCTCATATAAAACATATGTATATATAATATATGTACTTTATAATATATAGTGCATATTATATACATGTAATGTATAATGTGTCATATATTATATTATATATATGCATACACTGTATGTAGAAAAATATATGTATTGGATTATGTATTGTATGCATACATATAATATATGTAGAAATAAAACTGTATAAATTGTGGAGTTATTCCTCTTGGTCATTTTCCTGATTCTGTTTAAACAAGTCTGATATTTTTATAATTAGTATGATTGCTATATATCTGTGATAACAGCTGTTATTGTTATGATATTCCATCACATATATATTTCTACTAAGGACAAATACTATGAACTGCCATTCAATTTGCAGACTCTAAAATATCTCACATACTTTTACTGATTAAATAAAGTATATAAAACAAAAAAATAACTCTATGAAATAACAACTACTTTTACTCTATGTACAAACCATTTTTTTCTACAAAACAACTTTTATCTTCATATTTCAAATGTAAAAATTAAAGCAGTGTGATTAAAAACATTCAGTGATATAACATAATTCGTATTCAAACCCAAAATGTCAAATCAGGAATCCATACTCTTGGAATAACTTTTGGGGTATACAACTATGTAAAAAAATGTAATCAATAAGATAAAATTTAAAAATAAAATCCATACTCTCACTGCAACTTCCCCAAAGATAGCACATCAAAAGCCAATACTTAGGTAAGTACATTAATGTTGATTTCCAGTACATAATCTAAATACACAGATGAATGATAGATAAAATATAACTATCACTATACTGATGAATAGGTACAGGAATAAATGAGACACTAATTTGTACTGGATGGCTTTATTACTACCATTCACTAGATTTTTTCATGTAGTGCCCTATTTTGAAAGGTTAATTTTACTAGCCCTATTTAAGATGGCTGTTAGCAGGCCTGTTTGTTTTAACATGAAATCATTGACACACTACAACTAAGGAGTAAATTTCTAGCTCCTCTCATTGCATTGTAGGAATATAGAAGGCTAACAACATCTGTAAGGGGCATTTGTCTTTGAGTGTCTTTGAGTGAGTCTCATTTGAAATATTATTAGTTTGAATCAGCATGTGAAGTTAGCATTCTGAGTAATACAGTCAGTGGTCTGAGACTCAAAGGGTTGAAATTTGACTTCAGAGTGTTTTAGTCATTATATATATGTATATATATTATATACGTATATACAGTATATGTTTGATATAGAAGAGGGAACATAAAGAAGGCTTTGTCTAGAGTTCTGTTCCAAAAGTCAAGATGAAGTTAGTGTCAAAATTATATTTGTCCTGTCAGGATCTAAGATTGTAACAACCTTAACATTCCAACATCTCTCCCATAACAAGTAGTCAATGGGACAAGAGGAAGAAAATTAGCTATGAAGTAAATGGAATGGGAAAACATGTTCAGATGACTTTTTTAAGTCTATATACTTGACTTTATTGAACTAATTATGTAACACCATCAATGCCTCAATTAGTTAAGCAGGCTATTTATGCACATAAAAAGTGTGAAAAGCTTTTTAAATGACTGAGCACTTGAAAGATTCAAAGAATAAAATAAATAGGCTGATTGTTTTAGAGGTATTCTATCACTTTCATTTTTCCTTGTTTTCTCCCTCCCTTCCCCCTCTTTCTTCTCTCAGTTAATTTGCCACCTTCTTTATAAATGATTATATTTCTTTTTCTCTCTCTTCTTAAGGTTGAATTCTTAAGGTTTAAGTGTACTCATTTAAGAATCCTATACTGTAAAAACATAGCAAGGGAGTAAAATAATGGTAATTCCAATATAAAAATAAAGAAAACAAGTTAAAGACAAAAAATCATTATTTTGGCAATGCCTACTTTATGCCAAGTACTGGACTTGGTACCAAACGAGGTTAAAAAAAAAATCTGCCTTCAGAGAAATCAGTGGAGGAGTCATTAAAATCATTAAAACTTGTTATTATTTGATAGAGAAAATTGGCAGGAAGGCTTACCTATGTGGAAACATTAGGCAAAACTTTAGGAATGAGGTAGAGTTCAAGTTAAATGTGAAAGAATTTATCAAGCGTACAAGGTACAGAAAGGTATTTCCATAGAAAATTTGAATGTTTTTTGTACGATGAATCATCTGCAAAGTAATAATTCAACTTAAAATATGCACTCAGAGGAGAGATGGAGACTATATTATGTAGCCTTGTTATAATATACATGTACTAGCTATAAAATATTTACTATTTTTCTTAGTTCAGCTTAAGGTGAGATGAAATACCATTAATGGCGGTATGTTAAATATAAATAAATAAATACAGCATTTATTGTCTACATTTTATCTACTTAGGGTGGTAATTTTTTTGAAGACACTGGTTCAATCACTTTTCCAATTTAGCTATATGATGTTAAATGGGAAACTATGCAGTCTACTTGTTCATTTTTTTATTTCACATAGCTTTAATTAAATTTTAGGTGTTCGTGGCAATTAGTGAAGATATGATAGCTTGCATGTTAACTATGAGTCCTCTCTTGCTTGCTCTCTCCGGTCAACCTCAGATATAACTTGTAGAAAGAAGAGTCAATACCGACTCCTAGAACTGTGATTTATGGTGTGCCTCTGTCATCTATCATTTTACCACCTTGAACCCACAACCTAACTTTAAGTGCACCCTAGAAGCACATACCCCATGCTACATTTCTGCAAGTTTCACCAAAAAAGACTACATTTCTCTTCTAATTACCTTCACAAAAGCTCCCATTATGGTTTAACCCTAGTAATTTAGTTATATTTATGCTGCTACAATGCACCAAATAGATAATAATGAATACTGATGCAGCCTCAGGTTGGAAGCAGACTATAATTACACTGGCTTAATGAAGTTACCAGAAAAAGCAGTATATAAAAAACGTACTCAGATTAAGAAAAGGAAAAAAAAAACTTAACATTTCACATTTCTGAAGCCCTACTATATCCTTGGAAATTCCTGGGAACATGCACTGCTCACTTCTCTTTCTTGCTTACTGCTCTGTGATTTCCAGACTTACATCATCACATTCCAAGCTTTAATCTCTCACTTTCCAATGTCTGTCAAAACAAGACTAACCATTGCTTGACTTATAGAGTAAGTCACATGGGGTATTTATTTGTTAATGTGATTTTATAATAACAGCCTAAATTAAATTTTAAAGTTCATTTTATTTTAAGATTTTAATTATTAACTTTAGAATCAAAACTGTGGTTAAGATGTTTACAATCAGAATCATCAAATAAGGTAGAAACCAGTACTGAAAAGTCTTAAGGATAGCAGTTAACAAAATTCGTATGCCTATAAACTAAAGTCATAGCATCACAGAGTGGGTGAAGTTAAAGCAGGAGTTACTTTTGTGCACACTGATGCTTAATGAGTAGTATATGATAGGAAAGAACAAGGTGCTGAGGTGGGATGTCATGGATTGGTGATAGAGACACACATCTGGTGAGATGTGGACCAACTTTAAGAATCAGTGAGACAGGATGAAAAGAATCATATCTTAACTGTGTGCACAGTGAGTTGAACATCATTTTCAGTTCATTGATGAGAAGAGACACAGATGATGAGTAAGCATACATCTGGCTCAATAGTTCATATGGCATTGTAAATTTATTGTGATATTTTATTGATTGTCAGATGTCCCTAGTGGATATGAGAAAGAAAAAGAAATATGTCTTCCCTGGACTTCTCTGATTTTGAAAACGGAAGAAGACAATCCAGGGGGTTTACTATTCCTCACCTTATTGTCAGTGACCCTAAACTTTGTAAACATGAAGACCACGCATGCTTAACTTATATTTCATAAATTAACTGGTAAACTTATCAATTTCTAAAAATGATGGTATACTTAATATGGAGTTAAGTTCTCAAACATTCTTCTAATGGTTTAAGGGTCATCATCAATTATCTGTAGCTATTCAGGTTAACTGGCTTAAATTCCAAAAGGTTCTTCTAAAGAGATTTCTCTCATTTTCCTCATTGTTGGATAGTTCTCAACTATTTCATGCCCCAGTAGGCATTCCTATTTTAAGTGCATATCTGGGGAGCAGATTAAGAGAAAAAGGATAGGGGCCAAGTTTAAACTCACCAAAGTGACTTTTTCTAATTTGATATTTCCCCCCAATGTCTCCTCATCAGTGCATAGGTAGAAATGACTCCTGACCAGTTGTATTTATTGTGTTCCCTAATGTATTTCCTAGCCACATCACATCACTCACTTTCTCTTATCTCTACTACTTCTTTGGTCAGTTAGCTTCCCATTTCTCTAAACCAGGTGAACTGGATTTGTGGTTATAGTAGGACCCACTTGTTCAACTGAGAGTCATTTGAATGTTCAATATTGAGAGATGGAACTTCTGTACTTCACCTGCTATACTTTTTACTATCTTTGGGATTTCCTGATGAGAGTGAAGCTATGATATTCAACTGTCCTTAAATGCTTTTTTAAAGATTAAGGACCAGGGAAAACATAGAAAATGGGATGATTTGCAGTGCTAAGATGAAATTTGTGTGCTCTGGATTTTGTAAAATTTTCAGATTAAAACTAAACAAAGTGGGCTTTGAACCAAAGAAAATTTCATTTCCTTTCAGACACAGGAAATAAGTGGGCAGTAGATATACATGCCCATTCTACCTGGCAGAAAGTCTCTGTAGCTAATCCCAACTGGATCAAGGATTCTAAATATCATGGAGTTTCAACAAAGACTTTGATGAGAGATTTGAGAAATGCTGATTCTTTCTTCATTTCAAATTTTTGACTCTTACCCAAGTAGGATGCATTTGCCCTCAATCAGCTTCTGATTACAAGGCCATAAATAAATGAAAATACAGCAAAATAAAATAAAGCAAAAAATGAAGTAAAACAAAAGTCCCCTTGTGAACTCGTAATCACACCACACATTCTCAAGTATTAATCTTCCTCACCTATATGCATTGGTTCCATCTGTCAGTTTTATCATGAAGTTGGCTTAAAACTGAGGATACATCTTGTCTTTCACTACACAGGATGGATTCCAGATGTTCAGATTAAATAATGGCACTCCCCTGTAGACATAACGGGCCATAACAACGAAGTAACTAGGCAAAATGAGCTAACCAGGCCCTACAAATGATCTTAATTATTTCAACTACGAGAGAACAGAAAAGCACTGGGTAATACAACAAACACTCCTTTGAAAGAACAAACAAAAAAACCTCAGTAATTTACATTTAAGTCAAACCTGCTCCCTTGCAAAGTATAATGTGGATGGCATAATTCAGGAAGAAATCTAGCACCATGCCATTTTCATAATTGGCATTCTATGCCAAGTCTCCAGTAGCAAGTAGCATATAAATCACAGTACTAATATTGGTCTGCTTTCAGTTTTTTCAAAGGATGTTCAATGGATTATTGCTGAAAATGTGAATGTGCTTTGACATCATTCAAAATGTCTCTTGCGCTTCCAGCATTTGAGAAGGCAGTTATTAATGCCAAGACCGAAGTGAGTCAGATTTGCACACTGTACACATATTTAAAGATGTATGGAAACAGATCTTTATCTTTAGTTCTACTTTCCAGGACTACAGGAAAGTACAACTTATCATCCAGTTGGTGCAAAGTTACGCAGATGCAGTCCTCTAGGTCTTAGATATGGAGTTAAACTGTAGTTCATGTCTGTGTTGGACCAGAAGGTAAGTTTTATCCCAGAAACTGGTTCTCTACTAAGGCATAAATTAATCTGTCCAAACCATTGACACGTATCCACAAAGCACAGGTGGCACTCTCCTTTCATGCACACCAAAGAGAGTGAGATAAAAAATAAATTGTGCTGCTATTAAAAACACGCCAAAATAATATTTTTCCCATCTGCTCAGTTCAGTCCCTGTGGTAAGTGAACTAACAGGTTTCCACATTCGCACTTGATGAACAGACACCGCAGGCAATTAATTAACATTAACACGACAGGAGTCAATTGGATTTTTCTCTTTCAGACATTAATCAAAGCCAAAAAGAGAATGTGAACCTTGCATAGCACTCAGACCTGTGGGTCTTCAGATGTGGCTGCTCTAAAGCCCATTTCTGTCTAAATATTTACAACAAAGTTGGTCTGCTTCATGATCCTATCAAGGGGGACTCTGTGTCCTAGGTTCCAGGCTGCCAAATCCCTGATCAACAAACCCATCGCAGCTGCCACGTTTTCCTGATATGCACGCTACAACCCAGGACAATCCAAGGGCACAAAATTTTTTGCACTGACTAGTTAGCTAAAAAGAAACTTTTGAGTTTTCTTCCTGTTAAGAGAAAATTCCAGACAAATAGGTATTTTGAATATGCTGCTTAAGTAATCACTTAAGTAAGAAGTGTCAGGAAAGGCAGAAGAAATGAGTCCTGGCATTAAAAGGGCCAATAATTGTTTAATCTTTCACAAATACATAGAAAAATGTTAACAGTATATAAAAATATTTGGTCTATAGTTCTAAAAATATTTGAGAAAAATGAATACATTGGAAAAAGGAGATCTAACAAAAGATATCTTCAAAAATACCAAACCAGGTAGCCATAAACTGGTTCAAATAGCTGAGGTAGATTTAATTCTGCTGTTGACTTTTTTTTCCTCAAAAGACAGAAGTAAGTTATTTCTTAAAGGTGTTTTCAGAAAGACAGAAATCAGTGAGTCTTCCTAACTGTGAAAATGGAAAAAGACCAAGTTCGCAGAATTGGAGACACTGGATAAAAATAAGTGAATAGATCCCTTTCTGTATTTATAGTTCTTTATTTTTTACTAAGTTCCAGTTGGTAATCCAGATGGGGGAGCATATTTAATTATATTCAAATAGAAAAGAGGAACATATAGGAGGAATATGATGGATGAATCATTATACAATTAGTTGTCTGCATGTTATTGTAGGGTAAATGAGTTGGTCAGGTTTTCTCCTCAATTAGCCTTTATGATCAATATCTGTGGTATTGCATCCTTCCCATGATTATGTCTGCTCCTGGGCCCAATGGGTGTATATATGTGTGAGTGGGCACATGGGGGAGGGGAGAAGAGAGCTTGAAGAGAGCCCTTGAGAATGCCAGAGAGTGAAAGAGGTTACGGAAAGATCATGAAGATTCTTGGGGAGTTGGGGGGCAGACAAGTTTCCTAAAGTCCCCCATTTCTGGTCCCCGTCCTGGCCCTGGCCCTGGTTCTGGCCCTACACCTATCTTGCCCTGCTCTGCCTGATATGTCTGTATAACTATTAGAAGCAATAAAGAACCTACCCAGACTAGCCTTCCTGTGCACTACATCTGGCATCATGAATAGGATGGTTGCAGAGCAATTGGTGATGAGGATGCTTACACTACAGTCATTAAAAATAAAGACATGAGACCCTATTCAGTTATATTGTCCCAACCTGGGGTTGCTTGATGATGCAGGCAGGACTGAAGGACACCTTAAGAAAGCCAGATTTTGCCATAAGGAGATTTATCTCTACATATTTCCCCCCATTACCTTCCTCTTCTCTTTCCATCTCCTTCTTTCCTTCCTTCTGTTTTCCATTTCTCCTTTCCTTAATTTTTCCTCAATGCTAATAGCGATAATTGAACATGTGACTAGAAAAATCTCTACCTTCTCACTTATGCCAACTCTTTCTATTGAATGAATGTTAGGAAAGAAATACATCTGAGTGGTGATTCAACCCGAAGTCACCACAAGCAAATATACAGTTGTAGGTATGTATATAATTTAATTGAAACCTCTTTCTCTCTTTCTCTCTCTCATATATGTGTGTAGGTATGTGTGTATAATTCAATTTTAGCTACTCCCATGAGCATTGTGGGAGGTAGTATTTTCCAAAGAGGCTGTAGTAAAATTTTCTTCTAGAAACTCACCTTTTTGCTTCATCAAGACATGGAGTCTATCTATCTTCTCCTTGATCCTGTGATTTGTGCTCACCAGTAGATATGGCAGAAGTAAGTGTGACATTCAGGACTAAGTCACAAAAGGTTTACAGCTGGGGTATTTGTGGAGAGCACCTAAGAACCTGTCTGAAGGGCCTGAACTACTCTGAAACTGTCATGCTTGGGAAACACGTGTAATAGACACTTTGATTATATCCCTGGCTGAATCTCAGCCAAAGGTCATTGCCAAGTGCAAGACAGGGAAGAAAGTTTTCTTGAACATCTCACCCAATTGAGCCTGCAGAACTTCTGCCTCAAGTGTCAACTACTGTGATCATAGGTAAGGCTCTAAACTTGATTTACTTCACCAAACCCTTCATGAATTCCTGATCCACACTTAAAACATGGTTTAAGTGTCAAAGCTTTGGGGTAATTTGTTATTCAGCAATGTAGCACATCACCATGAGGGATAATGTTATACAGAGAAAGTTTAATGTAATTGTTCCTTATCGAAGAAAAGTTAAGGGTCTCATACGCATTTCTCAATCTTAACAATATCCAAGGAATATAGGTTTTAGGGTTATACTTATTTTGCCTGTTACTGATATTGGTTTTCTTATGGAGAAACTTATGGGAAAATATTGTTTCTTAACCATAGTGCTCTTTACCTAGTTTACTGAAGATATTTTTGACCTCTATGTTAGATAACCTTCCTTCTACCTGAGCTGATAAGTTGGAAAATAGCAGAAAAGGAAGGAGATGAAATTTCAAGAGATACAGGTTAAGAATGTGGATGCTATTTGTCGATATATCTTCATTTTCATTTTTTTTGTTTTTGTTTTGTTTTGGTTTTTGTTTTTTTTTTTTTGAGACTAAGTCTTGCTATTTTTGCCCGTGGAACCGCAGGCTCTCGTTGCCCGGGGTACCACAGACTCAAGCAATCCCCAGCCTCAGCTTCCCAGGTAGCTGGGATTACAGGCGCGCACCACCACACCCAGCTATTTTTTTTTTTTTTTTTTGGAACTAGGTCTCGCTACGGGCCCCAGGCGGGACTCAAACTGTGATCCCTAGCCCCGGCCGCTTCATAGGCTGAAGCTTACAAGCACGAGCCACCGTGCCCGGCCTCTCTTCATTTTCATTTTAAGAAACTATCAGGAAGAGCTGTAGTTGACTCTTTTATATTATCTAGTATGTTTTTATAATAAATATCTAGATAATACTGTTCTGACTTTTCTAAGTATGTAATTTATTTATTAAAGTGTTTTATTTAGCATAGCATTCACACATTAGACTAATTCCTACCTTCTTGACAAATAACTTTGAGTACCTTTATACTTAATTACTTAATATATGAATTACTTACTTAATATATAAATTTGTTTCTTTTTTTAATGATTTAATCAATTGTGTAAGTATATTGTTTTGAACTCAGGGAAATAATCACATTAACCTTTGAGTCTGTTCTTTTATTAGCTATATAAGCTGTGAAGTAATCTATGATTCAACTTGCTTATACGGCTCTGCCCATGTAGGGGGATGATCCAGCTGATGACAATCTGGCAGATTTATGTCCAGGGAGAATCAGTCCCACCCTGTGTGGGTGTTGACTTGAATGGCTCTAGTCCCCATGGGGCAAAGAGGTCCTGTCACCTCAGCAAGCAAAGAGGGCAAGTTGGAGCCAGCTAACATCCGTCAGGATCTCCACGGCCAAGGGCATGAGCTGGAGGGAAGAACTGAGTTCACTGTCAACTACATGAAATTGAAAGGAAAAATAATGTAAGTTAGGTCATCAACTTGGTCCCAATCATAAGCAGAAAATTGCTAGCTATAAAATAACACCAGTGATTTGTCTCTTAATTGAGAAGCCGCTTTAATTTATTTATATTAAAGCAAGAACGGCATGTGTATTGTTCTGACTTAGTATAAAGGGTGGAATAAGAATTGCATGTAATCATTGAGAGTTTGGATGGAGGTCTCCTAGGGAAAGAGACTAGGACCAGAAGTCAGAATCAAACTCAGACCCCAGCTCATCTTACACTTTGAATTTTCTTTACTGCAAAGTGAAAGACCTTTAAAGGTATTTTCAGATATAAGATTCTGAGTCCTAAAGAACAGATTCATTTGTTTGGAATGCTTTTGAACTTACAGGGTACTTTCAAATTAAACAGCTGCTTTTTAGATTGGAGTCTTGATTTTCCTTAATCTAACAAATTTGTAGGAAGAAGGATGGTGTTCCATTGTATGGCGAACATCTTCTGCAAAACAATGCCTTCACAAGTTCAGTGGAAATGATTCAGCAACAGGAACAAAGGTTTAATTTCTTTTTAATACATGAGTGTTCATAGTCATGTGTGGGGAGTAGATGTTGATATATACCTAGGCAGTTACTAAAATCCCTGAAATTAAAACAAGAGGTGGGCATATTTGAGAAATTAAAGTTTAATGACAGAATCATGTATTTGCAGACAATTGCATTTATGATGCTAGAACACTGGAAAATACTTGATATTCATTTTTTAATTGGATCTTAGGATCAGAGAGCTAATGACATTTGATAAATTATAGTGTAGAGCATAATAATGTTTATTCTGATGGCATCTTACTGAAAATCTGAAGTGCTACTCTTCAAATTTTGAAGAGTTAAAATCATTTCATTTTAATAGTAGGAACAACAACAATGTGTTGATAAAGTGTATATACGTACACTTTATATGTAGTATTATACTTTATATATATACTATATATGCATATATATTATAGAGTATATTATATAGTATATTTTATATATATAGTTTATATAGTATATAGCATATATTATAGAGTATATTACATATATTATATAGTATATAGTATATACATAGTATATATTATATATAAGTATAGCTACTATATATGTATATACTACATATTTATATGCATGTAGTATATATTTCATATAGTATATAATGTATATAGTATATATTTCATATAGTATATATTTCATATAGTATATAATGTATATAGACATAATATAGATTAATGTATATCTTTTTGAAAAATTAGAAGTGCTCAGTGTCAACAAAGGCCCGGTTAATGAACTAGATAAGGAGACCCTGGTCTACAAGCGGGAATATATTTGCAAAGGCAGTTTAGATCTTAGTCATCATCTTTGGGTGGTTAAAAAGTCCCGTGAAATCAGCCCAGCTTTGTGTTCTGAGTAGAGCAGTATCTGGGTCAAAACCCAAGCTCTGCCTATGTGAGGAGGAAAACAGGCATGGGCAGGTCAAGTCGTGAGCAGAGATCTAATCCAAGTTCAAACCCAAAGCTCTGAGAAAAAGTCAGAGCATTTCAGCTTAGAGTTGGGGAGAAAAATAGAAGAAACTCATTTGCTTGCCAGAAATGTAACCAAACCATTCCTGAAGGTTCCAAGCACTTGGGGACACATTTCAATTTGTGCAGCAACCTCTGGATTTGCTGATTTTGGCTGGGATGGCTGGAAGATTCTTGGAAATTTTGAGGTAGATCACCTAGGCTAGTGCCTTTCAAACTTTAATGGGCACTTGAATGTTTGAGGATTTTGTTAAAATAAAGTTTTTGATTAAGTGGGTGTGAGGTGGGTTCCAAGTATTTGCATTTCTAGCAAGCTCCTGAGTGAAATTGCCACTGCTGGTCCAAGGATTAGTAACAAGTAGCTCAGCAGCTGTGGTTGCATTCTGTAATCACAGGAGTCAAGTTGGGAGATTTGGCAGATCAAAATAAAGGATATTCAATTGTGTTCAATTTCAAATAATAAGCAACATGTAATTTTTTTTTTACTTTAAGTATGTCCCATTCAAATATTTGGGATACATTTGTATGAAGAAGTTATTTCTTATGTATCTGAAATTCAAAATTACCTTAGCGTCCTCCATGTCTCTGACAACCCTATATGAACAAATGCTAAAGTCTAGTTCCTGCCTCAGATATTCTCATTTAATCGGTCCAGGGCATGTGAATTTCATAGAATACTAATTTTTAATATTAATATTCTAATTTCATTAGAATAGTGATTCTAATGTGCAGCCATGGTTGAGACAAAAAACTCACCCATTTTAAATTAGGTGAGGAAACTGAAACCTAAGACTTTCTATAGGATGATCAGAGGTAAAATAAGGATTAAAATTTGAGGTATCAAGCACTATTGGCCTTATGCTTCCTCCATCTTGAGGAGAAACTATGTTCCTTCTTTAGGAGCTTAGGGGGCAGTCACTTTTGACAACCTTATTCATTCCTAGATCCGTGAGGTTGGGGGTCAACTCCCTCATTTGAGTCAACCCTTTAAACCCCATGATCTTTATCCTAGTTAAATTTTCAGAATGCACTTAGAGATCTGCCTTTTATGGGCCTTAATTCATGGATGTTGTAAAATTCATTTCTTTTCACTCTTAAGCTAACATCTGGGAAACTGACAAAGCAAATGGGGTCTGGGTGCTACCCTAGATTCTGATTTACTTGATCTGGGGTGCAGCTGAGGTACTGGGATTGTTGACTTCCCAAGTGATTCTACAGTGCAAACAGGGATGAACAGAGCTGCTCTATCAACCCCTGTTAAATGCATTGGACTTGGACTGTGACTCTAAAGTTGTCTGCAAGCAGTGGGTCCAGCTGAGTCCATCACAGATGTGTGTAAATCAGCAACTTCAAAGGCTGGAAACACTGAGCTTGACTGCAGGGAAAACCTGGAATGCCTCATATGTTATTCTTTCAAGACTTGTCAAAGCATTTGAATCCGTTCTAATTAAAAAACACATAGTTTCCTTAGATTCTAACATCTTAAAATACCTATATGAGCCTTGTATGTATTTCCATTAGTCCTAGGATATCCTGTTTCTCTGATGAAATGCAGAGTAAATAGTTATTTTAAAAAATAATAATAAAAAGAGGTAGAGGTGGGAAGGGGAGGGAAAGCCAACATTAATCAGAACTTTCTAACTAGCAGTTTCAAGGTGCTAGGAAATCTCCCCCATCCCAGTGCTTTCATGTGATCGTGTACTTTTTTCCACTCATCAGAAGTAGACTAGGTCCATGCTTTAGAAACAGCTGCATCTCAGACCTTTTGTGAAGAAGAGCTTTTTTAGGCAAAGTATTTGGCAGGAACTAGGACAATAAACAAGTAAAACTTTGTACTCTCCTCCTGCTTTCTCTTTCAAGAATAGAAATGCACTTAGGGTGACTGTGGAGGAATCACTGCAGTTTCAGACAAAGGGGTAAGGGTCCTCTGAAGTCTTGAAATTGCAGAAAATTATTTCTCACATGTAAAGGTCACCCGTGGCTTTCAGGGAAATAATCTTTCAACCCACCTAGGAGTGGTGAATAATTGGAGTGCTCATTCATTAACCTGGTTCCATTATATTAAAATACTTCATTGCATCTCTGTAAGCTTGGTGAATTGACTTAGATGACTAGATCACACAATTGGAGGTTCACCAATCTGTCCAACCCACATTTCCCAATTCCCAATCCAAATGTTCTTGACAATTAATACAGACTACCATTCGTGACTGTGTTGCATGGTTTTATTATATATTTAGCTTTTCAGACTTTCACTCAACTCCTTCTAGGTCAATTTAGAGAAAACTACCTTGTGAAAATGAAAAGATTTATTGACTCAGCACAAGGCAAATCGAATCTTCCCTTCAGTTTCATTCACCTGCAAGTTCTATGAAATATAAATCTGGAATGTGTAGAGATTCTATAATACTCCATTCAATAGAATCATAATTTCATTAAATTGTGCTTTGAGAATATAGAGGAAAAAGCAAAAATGAAAACTGTCCATATTTAAGAGCTGGGGTATCTTCTTTTAAGTTGCTATTGGTGAGGATGCCTTACTGAGTTATGTTTTTCTTATAATATTTTTCTTTTTTCCCCAACTTCATATCTTCTTTGCCTGAAGGGTGAGTTTATATGATAGGGTTAAATATGGAAGTTATTTTTAGATTATATTGATTCTTGAAGACCTCCAGGTAGGTGTTATAAATGAGGTAAAGAAGTTAAAAGACCAAGAAACTTTGATTCTGTGTTGCACCCAAGAGGTTGAAACACAGCATGAGTTGCATTTCCCTGAATTTGTCCTAAGCCTGAGTTTGGGACAGAATAGCTTTTTTAAAGTTTGGAGTCAACAGTTTTCATGAGATTTACAGGCTTAAGAAAGCAGTAAAATAAAAATATAGACCATTTAATTAAGTTTGAATTTTAGATAAATGTTGAATTTCTTTTTAGTATGTGTGCTCATGCACAACTTGTGATGTATTTATGCTAAAAAAATTATTCATTGTTTATCTGACATTTAAAGTGTATGCCCTGCATTTTCTCTGGCAAACCTAGCAAGGAGAGCTTCATTATTGATTATGAGAGATAGACAGAGACATAGCTCAGCTTTGATTTTCCAGATGGCACACAAATTTGGATACTAGGTCATGTTAGGTGAGAGGAAGCCCTCAGCCCTTTCATAGGTAATATATATCCCACCAGATGAGATGCTAAAAGTAAGACTGAAGATCCAGATGAAGGATTAGAATACATTTTAAATGATTTTAAATACTTTTAAAAAGTTGCCATTTCTTGCACTCAAAGTCTTTTTTGTAAATGTAGACTCAATCTAATTACAATCCCTCTCACACATTATAGATGTGTTTCCCAGGATACCTCAGGATATCCCAGGATATTTGGTCATTTCCCTGATGGAAGATGAGGAGTTGTAAGAAGAGAAGCATAGGGCTTGCTCCTATTTTCCCTCAACATGATAAGGTATCATTTGTCACAACCTAAAAAGAGACTGGGAGAATTCCGGTGCCATATTAAAACAAACAATCAATCAACAATAAGAATAGGTAATACCTGCCCAACAACATAGCCTTCTTGGTTTCAAAGAAAAGTGAATTTTAGTAACAGTTCTCTTCAGTGAAATAAGGAGTGGCTCTAGTTCTGCATAGTAAATACAGCCAATGCATTAAAATCAGGATGATCAGATTTTCATGAAAAAGCACAATAAATTCTCAGGGAAATAGATAACCCTTTCTACCTCTGTCTACACATGTAGGAAAATAAATTTAAGATGATCATGAACATCTAAATCAACACGGGCATACGCGCCCATTCTCAAGCCAGAAGGGAGTGTGAATGGATGAGCCATCCTCGAATAGAGTACAGCGGCTGTCTGAGGGGCCAGGAGGAACCCAGGCCTGAGTCAGGTAGTGCTTAGTTCAACCCAAAGGTGAAATCAAGGCAGGAAGATTATAATGTTCCCAGAATCAGTTCAGGCCAGGTAAAAGGATTAATGTCCCTTTTCTCAATGACACTATGCCAAAGGCTTTGTTTTGTTTTATTTTATTATTTTTCAAAATGAGCAACAGCCTTCAGATCCTGAGTTTAAAAGCCTGATCCAGACCTGAGTCATTGGCACCACTCCCTAATCCTCTCTATTGCAGGTGTGCTGCAGTTCTCCTTCCTACTCACACCTAAGAAGCCCTGTCCCCTTCCCCCATCGCCCACCTGACAATTGTAAAATTTAAGGAGATCCTTGCAGGGTGGTATAGCTTCGGGCATATGAATTCCTTCCGGGGCTCTTTGAGCTTGGAAGCAGTTTAAAGGTAAGAAGGTTTGAAGAGACAGTGACTTCCCAAGAATAAACATGTTTCAAAGGAACCTGAATGAGGGACTTTGTTTTTGAGGGTTTTCTTTTTTTATGTTTGCTTACTTGATGTAGTAATTCCTTGAACATATCGCCTTGCATGATACAATTTATTTATATAATTCTGGATCGAAAGATCATGGGCAAATCCAAAGAAAAATTCTGCAAAGAAGAACCTTGTTTTTTTTCTTTGTCAGGATTTTAGAATGAACTATATGTTTGGAGGCGTGTGTGTGTGTGAGTGTGTGTCCTTTTGATCTTTCTGGAAAGAGGAGACTCCTCACTACACAAGCAGATGAAAAGTCTAAAATAACGTGTTTGCAGTCTAGAAGAGTACGAGGACTTATTCACTTTATGAAAGATTTTTTTTGTTTCTAAAAGAGTTTATTGTCATTTTATTTGTCTCTCTATTTCCCATCATTACCTTCAAAAGAATCTTTCCCTAATTTTCAGTCTTCCCAAATTTATGTCATGGGACTGAAAGGACAAAGGAAATACAGAGAAGATAGAGGGGGGAGAATCAGGGGAAATTCTCAGTTTCAGAAGCCTGCAGCTGTTTTACCTAAAGGCCAGATAAATACAGTAGTATTAAAGATTTCATCTGTCCAGAGGAAGCCATGTAGCTAGCCACTTTGCCCCAACAACTCACACTGTTGGAGAGAAATACAGAAGGCATTTCTTCCACCCCCCTTCACCCTAAATTTTGAATGTCTCCCTTTCTTTATTACTTCCTCTGTCATAACTAATAAACATACGCCTAAGGAACAGGAACATAAAGGTGATTTCCATCTGGAGAGTACTCTTTGAGATGCAGAAATTCTTTCTTACTGAGAATGTTGTGAAATAGAGGTGCTTCGGTCAATAGTCCATAGGAATATAAGTGAGCTGCTGAAAATGCAATCTAAGGAAGGAAGTCACTTTAAAGTCAAACGGCTATCTTGATTTTGCCAAAGCCCTTGGAGAAGCTTGGCTCAGAATGAAGTCTTATATGTGGGTTTTTGTTTTCCATATTTGGATTTGACTTCCTTATGGTCCTTATAATCCAAATTTAACTGATCTAAACTACACCTGGATCCCAGAGCAATTGTTTAATCATTAGGGGGATTTTTCTACTCATTGGGCATTGAAAAGGAGCTTTGATGAGAAATCTAGAAATTATCTGCTCCAGACTTGCTGTCAATACAGAATCATACAGAGACTGTTTTCTCTTTGATTTTAGGAGACAAGATTATCAAATGATCTGGAAGCCTCAGAGTCACTAAAGGTTATCTCTTGGGAGTCTCTGTCTAGATGTGGATCATCCATTAGGAACCTCCTGCTTCAACAACTTATTGAAGGCTTATCCCCCACATCAGAATTCTCGCCTGCCTTCTATTTACAACATCTCTCTAAGATATGATAACATTTCTGAATCTGATACTGAAATAAGAATAACATAATTAAAGTAATCTAAGAGGTTAATAATTTAAGGAGTTAAGGAGTTTTTATGTGTTTTTTCCTTATGTGGCCCAGTCTTTCTAGAAATTCAATGAGTTGGGAGTTTTCTTCAGTAGAAATTATTTACTAGGTAGCTTTTGGGGTTGGAGTGGAGGAAATAGCTAAGAAGAGGAAAAAAATGTAGACTGCCCAGACAACACTGTGGACCTCTTCTAAATGCATTAAAAGGAATTGTTAGTGTACTACTAACATTTTGGCCATGCTAAAGTACCCTTGCTTAAGGAGCAGCCATATCCCTGCTGGAATAAGAGCATCAAGAAATATTCAAAAAGCTATTTGGAAAATGGAAACCCCAGAGCTTCTGAGAGATGATAGCATTGTAGAAATGGTGAACTGTTGGTTTTTGCGAACACACTCATGTAGCTGGTAAAATCAATGCCCTTAATTATCCTACAAGGGCACAAGCATTTTAAAATTATATTTGACTAGTATTGTATATTTTTATAAATAAGACCTTCAGGTGAGGGGGGGGGGCACTTGTAATACTTTTATTATTTGTGTTACGTAGTAATAACTTTTAAAATCCATATTAAATGTGAGTTGCATAAAAGTAAGCACTGATCTTTATTTCTCCAAATATTCACATCCTATTAGTGCCCAATAAATAATGGTAGAAAGATTTCTAAGGTTATTTTTCAGAGATAATACTATGAAATAAAATCCCTCAATATATATTAATAATAGTAATAGTAATACCATTTGTAGAGTATTTATGTCCTATCTTCATAATATATTACTTTTATTTCTGTCCTGCAATCTCAAGAAGAATGCATAAACATTTGGCAAACATAAGCTCATAATAAACCCCCGAGTTGTTTTTGGGGTCACAGAGAACCTCCCTAGATGGGTAGTGGTCTTCCTTTCACTTGCTTTCACAGTCATCTCTTCAATCTCTGGCTCCATCTGGTGGACTATTGTGAGGTCATGACCACAGACATCATTGTTCCTTAATATACCTCACTGGGCACATACTGCCTTCATGATCGTCTCAGGACATAAATAGCTATTTTGGATTTTGATGACTGTATCATTGCTCAGGAGCCCAAATTTTCTCTTTCCAATATTAGTGCCTCTGGAAGTAGAATTTCTCTTATGTAAAAGATCCTTTCCTGGTGGGGTTAAAAAGGAAAAGACACACATTATTAAAAGATAATGCCATCCTGCCAAAAACAGCTTACACTGTTCTTTAATATTTGTTACCTCACTTGACCATGAAAACATTTCCCATAAAGTAAAGTGAGGATGCAATGGAAAGAAAACTGAAACAGATAGTATGATAAAACTGACTCTATACTAATTGAATTTCTTAGAGACAGAAAAATTAAAAAGTCAGAGAGAACCAAAAGCCAAGTGTTTTGATTCTCTGTGCAGTGTTTATGACACACACATCACATTCTTTCAAACAAACAAAAATAACTCTTGATTTTTTTATATTCCATAATATATATTATATATGTTTGAATGGCTTAAATATTACATAATCAAAAATTAAATGAAGAAAAATCCTCCGTTAAGATAAAAAATCAAAAGTGAAATGATGTTTTATAATAAATATCTGTTTAGATGAAAAAAATAAATAATAAAATTCACTATTATTAAAGGTTGATAAATTCCACTAGCATTACAAAATATACAGAGGAATACATAAAGGAAATAAAATAGAATTTTTATTATTTAGCTGTGAGCTGCATCAGTATAGACCTTTTCTCCCATAGTTATTCTTACAATTTCAAACAAGACAATTTTGAAAGAATCGCAGACCTACATCTGGGTGCATTTTAAGCTTTATTTCTCTCCACTATCCATATGCTTCTCCACTATTCACATATGCTTAGAGCTGGAAGGCATAGAATAGATTTATCTGGACTGGCAACATGAGGCCATAACCAATGTTTATGGAAGCAATTTCTGCACTAGAATTCCGGACACACATTAACAATACTCGAAAGCTACTGCAAAGACAAGCAAGTCCCTCACTATTGATAAAGTTAATGTATCCTCTGACTCAGCTTCCACTTAGTTCCAGTCTATATATCCCTGGGTGTGCCAATACCATCCAATATTACAAGAAATGAAATGAAGAAGAGGGAGGGGAAGCAAATAGTAGTTACAATCATTTTTTGTTCAATATATTATTTCTAAAAATTAAAAGTAATGCACATATGACCTTGTGAGGACACTGTGTAAGTCTTGAAGGATTTTGTCCAAGTGAAGGTCCCTGAATTTATAAGTTCATCTCTGATTACCTCTAAAATACTCGATGATGTCAGTAATATGTGGGATATAGGGGAGAAAAAAGGGTCTGACAAAGACAAGCTTAAAAACTAACTACAAGAAGTATCCAGAGTGAAGGGAGGGGGGCTTGAGGGGGGGGGGAGAACAAAGAAAGAAAGAAGCTAATGGATGGATGCACTAGGGTGGTTGTGCAGGGAAGGGGAGATCTAAAGTTACCTCAATAAGAAGCTTAGTTACAGTTGGCATGATCACCTCTAGTTATTCCATTTCTAAAGTTGTATTAGGGATATTTTTAAAAGTCCATGCTTTGGAGTAATATGGCTTTTTTTTTTCTAACCACCTATTGCCACACAGAATAACCACAACTCAGCCCAGTTTTCAGGTAGTTTTCTGTTGTCGCATTTCCAATGTTTGGATATGAGTATGGCTGCAGAGGAAAGTATGACTCATATGTAACAGCAGTTGGGCTACCCACACAGTAATCTATGTAAATGGTGCTGTAATTCAGGCAACAGTTTGGCTTGAAAGCAATGAATGTTTAGCTCACTCTTATTTTCCTCTATAGCATTTCTGTTCTCCTTTTGTCTCTCCCTTTCTCCTTCCCTCTTTCCATCTTTTAAACAATAAACAATGAGTTTGGCTTAATCAGCTATGGGAACCATTGCTGTTGACCTTGATGGGAACAACTTTGCTGACATATTTTAGAGTTGGAATAACACATCCATTTGTTTCAGTGCTTCTCAACCCCTCCACAGTCAAGTTGAATGAAAAGCTCATCTTCTTTCCCTTCTTATATATCTGTGGACCTTCGCACAGTTAAGTTGTGGCAAGGTGTCTCAACCATTGGTGGAAATGGTAAGCAATTCTGGGAGGAAGTGTAACAAGCAGATTGATATATATTGCTTGACCCAGTCTTCCATATCTTTTAGAACACCAGGAGGTTTTTGTCTCTGGGTCTAGGACTTCAAACTAAGCTGTGATTGTTTTTTAATTTTGTTGGCTTTTAAGTGATACAGACTTATTTTTTCCCCAAATTTCATTTGAAGAAACAATTCAAATTCCCATTTAATTTTTCTTTTATTTATTTTTAATGAAGTATCTTGTTTATATAGCTGTTAACTTTTGAACTATATATAATTTCTTCCCTCAGGTATGATTACCACAGTTCTTCCCACCACCAAAGAATCCATAGTTCATCACCATAGCCCCCTGAGCTCATCTACCCTATTTGCATCCCCATCCTGAATGCCCCAAATCTATGGTCACTTTCACAACTAAGCAAATTCCACCCCTATGGATCAACCCAAAAAGTACAAAAACACTAATTTGAAAGGAAATCTGTACTCCTATGTTTATTGTAGCACTATTTACAATGGCCAAGATACAAAAACAAACTAAATACCCCAAAACAGATGAATACATCAAGAAGATGTAGTGTGTGGGGGACACTACTCAGCCATCAAAAAGATAAAACACATGCAATTGACAGCAACATGGATGGAGTTGGAAGGGATTATACTAAGTGAAACAAGTCAGAAGTAGAAAGCTAAAAATTGATGTTTCACTTACATGTGGAATACAGAGAAACCAAACAAAGGGTGAGACCATGTGATTTCTTTTAGCAGACTTAATTTCTTTTGAGTAGTTTGGGATTTTTCACAAACTGACTGGGAGATCAAATATATATTTTCTACACACCCACAATCTCACAGATTCATGACCTCTCCCACTATCAACATTCTCCAGAAAAGCAGTATATTCATTATTAGGGTTTAATTACATGAATACATCACTATCACCCAAGGTTCGTAGTTTATATTAGGACTCCCTCTTGATCTGTTTTTCATAAAGTGTGTTTGAGCAAAGTATAAGTAATATATATCTACTATTACCAGATAATGAAGAGTAGATTCACACTCCAACCCCCAAATTTCCTCTGTGTTGTTTCCTTCTGCCCCAATCCCTGGTAATCACCTATTTTTATTGTCTATGTAGTTTTACCTTTTCCAGAATGCCATTTAGTTGGAATTATACAGTATGTAGAATTTTCAAAGTGGCTTCTTTCTTGAGTCATGTGTGTTTAAGTAAATTCCATATCTATTCATGTCTTGATAGCTCATTTCTTCTTAATAATTAGTAATATTCCATAGTCCAGATGTATTATTACAGTTTATTCATTCAGCTATTAAAGGGCTTCCAAGTTTGGGTAGTCATAAATAAAGCTTCTATAAACATTCATGTGCAGCTTTTGTGTTGCTATGTGTTCAGTTCATGGTAAATACCAAGGCACACAATTTCATGGTAAGAATATGTTGATTTTGTAAAAACATACAAAGCTGACAAATCATCTTCCAAAGTGGCTATATCATGTTTATTCCCTACCAGCAGTGAATGAAATTTCCTGTTGCTCCACATCCTTGACAGCATTTGGTGATGTCTTGCCAGCATTTGGTGATGTCAGTGTTTTTGATTTTGGTCATTCTAACAGGTATATTGTTGGATCTCACTGCTATTTTACCATGAGATTCCAAAAACAATCCTACAAGGTAGAGAGTCACACACTTTAGAAGATATATAGTTTGTCTTGTGGTTTGCACAAAGCTTCTGTCAATGAAAGAGGTTTTATTTCTTTCCCTGCCATGAACTACATGCTAAGAGCTAAATTACCGATACCTTTGAATTTAAAATTTTTCACCGGAAGAGAAGGACTTGGGATACACTTCCAACCCAATTTGCATATTAGAATCATGTGATAGACTTTAAAAAGTATTGTTTCTGCAGAACCATAACAGAATAAATATATCAAGGTAATGGTATGAGCTTCAGCTTGATACTTTTATTTTAAAGCTTTCTGTAACATTCTAGTATATAGCTCTGATGAGACTTACTGACTTGGGGACTCATAAAATCTCCTCAGTCCTTAAATTGTATGGCCATTCAATTCTGTTATATATTCCCCATTGATAACATATATTGCAATCATTACTAGCTGGATTTCTATTCTCAGGCACTGTAGTACATGTTTTCCAGTTCGAATTTCTTTTACTTTTAATTCCTCATTATAGTCTTTTTTGCCTTACTATTTGAGGAAAGAATGGACAAAAAATCTACAGACCTCTTAAGATTTCCTAAAAAAATAGTTTATATTGTGAGATGAATAATAGATTTTTTAAAGAAGAGTTGTGATTCTGCTTGATGAAAACACATGAAATCAGTGTATTGAGTATTTTATTGTTTCTTTATCTGAAGGGCATATTAATCACTGCAGCAAATGTCACCTTCTCACTATTTGATTTAACTCTGTGCTACAAATGTCTATGTGTTTACCAAGTTGAACCTTCAACAATGCATACAACAAGTTTGTTTCTTTGTAGAAAGCATCTTTTCACAAGACTTTATAATCTATTCCAAAACCTTTACTTTTCTTCTAGTCTCTAGATATATTTTATGGGTCATTCTAAGCACCTAAACTTGCTGCCTTGTGTCACTAACTTTCTGATTGTCCTACTTTTTCAACTACCTCTTTCTGTATAGTTTGCTCTCTCTTTGTTGTAGCTGTGGGAGAAAAGTTACTTTTTTCTCTGCTTTGTTTACTATTCCTTCTATGGTTCCAATCATATACACATCTACCATTTTAGAGCTTTTTATTTCATTCACTCATTATATTCAAATGTGACTCAGGATAAACATATGTATTAACCTACAGTCTCTTGTTGTTGTTATTATTATTATACTTCCATTAGCACCTCAAAAACAACTTTCAAATTCCACTACATTCTTCTTTGATTGTGGTCCAAATGGAGTAACTATGGAAAGTACAGAAAATTCATTCAGCAACTCTTATTGGTTGTTAGCTACATAAACAGAGTATGTGAAAGTGCATGTGGCACAGACCTTACCCTTAAAGATCTCCCGGAACTCTACACTAATTGGGGAGATATGATACCTGATGTATATTTATCCTACATTCACCCCTATACATAGTCACCAAAAAAAGTAAACAAGCGATGCAGTGTAAAGCACCTGGCACATGGTAAACATTCCATCCTGGTACTTATGGAAGAAGTGAACTTTGAGTTAAGCCTTAAATTGTTAAATACATTCCAGGTAGTTGCAGTAGTTGACATTCTCTATAAATAAACATCAGTGAGTAAATGTGGAACAGACAGAGCTGTAGAAGAAAAGGTTTGGGGGATAGTGAGCCAGTGTCTAAATTTATGGGGAGTTCCTTCAGTCTTTTTAATGACTCACTCATTAATCTCCTATAAGCTAACTCACAATGAGGTGTCAGGGACTTAATGATACCTCTCCTACAACATTAGAGGATTTTTGAGATTAATGCTTCCATTCAAAAGCTAAACCCAATCAGATGGTAGGGTGAGTCTGGGAAGGTTGGAGGATAGGGTAAACTTTTAGCATCATCACCCAAACCATACCACAAAAGCAACTGGAACAAGTCCCACTGAAAGATGAACTGATAAAATTTTGTTGGTTTTGGAGTTAGTTTATTATTATTGTTATCATTGGTTTTAGCGATTTGGAAATTGCAGTGCTTCTATGAAAAGGGAGATGGAATTTTAAAATAACATGGTAATTGTATGTGAGTATGTGTGTTTGTGTGTGTTACTGTGTTTGTACCCTGGGGCGTCCTAGGTGAAGGACTCCCTTGAAAAATTGAAACAAATAAATAAAATGAGAACTGACCTAAATTTTTGCCTCAAACTGGAATGGAGTTCAAACTTTTGAGGAGGATCAAAAGCTTGATTAACTGTTGTTTATTTGTTTTTAGAGGCTTTGCTTCCCTCCAACTCAAAAAAGTAAAAGTGATCAAACACTACACTCTGAGAGAGACTCTTGTCTCAATATTTCCAACAGGGCTGAAACCAGAAAGGACTTGTGAGGCAGCTGGGAAACCCAAGTGACTGCAGCTCAAGGTCCAGAATTCAAGGGGTTAGGAGGAGTTCAGCTAAATTTCAAGTTGGCATCCAAGGAAAACATAGCAGTAGTGTTGTGTTCGGTGGAACTGAGATCCTAGAGGGCAGAAAACATCATGATGTGAAACAGAAAACAGGGCATGTATTTGTGTTTTCCACCAATGTTTGAGGGAAAGCACATTTATTGATATGAAACAGAAACAGCAAAAGTGCATGCCTTTGTGTTCTCCACCAATGTCTGGGGGAAAGCACATTTATCGATAGGTTGGAAAGTTAAGAAAAAAGACTCATGGGCTGTGTTGAGAACTGTGGGTCAACTTGATACAGCTGGTGTTAGGCAAAAGTCACAAGGGAGAAGTCAGGGGACTTGGAAGGGAGTCCCTGCTCTCACAGCTGTGACCTTGGACATGCTGTGTATCTCCTACAGAATCTGGTGTCTGTATTCACTTGTTCAGAAATACCAATGCTTGTTTTGTGTGATACACTAAAATAGAACTTTGAGTCATTCTGAATTCAGAGAGAACCAGTTGTACCATTGAGAATACAAGATACAGGAGGGGACTTAAGACCCATACTAAAATCATTTTTAGAAGGAAATTAGGTGTTATGAAAGTTTGGGGATAAAGGGAGAGTCTGGTTTAACTCCATGCTTTGGAAGATTGTATGAATACAGCATCACAAAATGGATAGGACTTTGGCATAGAGAAACTATTTTATAAGGAGCACAAAGCAGAGGTAACAGCATAAAATAGACACTGACAATTAAAGGTAAGACTTACCATAACAAATAGGTATGAACTGGAGACAATTTCAGAAATAATTTTGGAAAAAGCACTGAGGCCAAAATATGGATACTGTTAAATGCTAATTTGCTACTTTGGGTGTTACTTTATATGGAACTTGATGCAATTTAGCGTTGTCTGAGTATATGAATAATTATAGCCTCTTGTCAATATTAGATTCACAGCAGTTAACAAAGTAAATAAGAGGGAAAAGTAATAAGAAGGGGCTAACCAATTAGAGACCACCACATTGATATGGGTGAGAGATGACCGCAACCAAGACTGTTGCCTGTTTATAGAAAGGTGAGGATGAAAATGTCTCAGGATGTCTCAGGATGAAAATGGAGGTAGGATCAAGAGCATATGACAATTGAATGTAGCCAAAGAGGACCCCAGGAGTCAGAGAACTGATAATTCACACTTGAAAGACTTGAGAAATGGTGCAATTAGTTAAAGAACATGAGACTGGTGTTGGTTTGAGAGAATGATTGGCAATCTTGCTGAGTTTGAATTAGAAGGATATCTAGGTGAAGATGAAAGCATCAATTTTGAGATTAACAACGAGATGGCTAAAATAAAAAGGAAAGTCATTTGCATGGACATCACAGTTGAAATCATGGAAATATTGGAGGTTGATGAACGTTATTCAATATCTTTTCCTAAGTCTGGGGCCAGCTGTAACAGATACTTTTCCTGGAATTTGTGGATGGGTTTCCATCTGTGAGCATGGTTCTTGGCAACTAGATTTTGTCCCTGGAACATAGGCCCATCTCTACTGAGATGAATTTCAACATCTACTTGAGTTCATGAAGGCTAGCCCACCTCTGCAATTTACTGATCTCCTGATGTTTAATCATATCCCTGAGCTACTATGTTCATGACCTGAAGTTTCTGTATTGATGAGGGTTAGAAATGTCTTTCAAAACATTTTCCAAAGAGGAAAAAAAAAGGCAGCTTCAGGCTTTTGTTTGCTCCTTTAAGTTCTGATGTAACTTCAAATAAAGCCATGTCTTAAGGACCTAGATGTATTGTTTTAATACTTTCCATAAGCAATATGCATTTTAATAATGTCATATTTCCAAAGAACATTCCAGGAAAATGTTAATGCCAAGAAAACTAAGAAATTTCTTCCTTGTATACATCATGTTTTTCCCATTTTATATACTCCATTAGAAAAGTTCCTATATTGATGTGTGTTTACTAATCAGAGTGATTAATAGATAGGATGATAGTATAAGGTAGATTACCTGCTTTGAGTCTATTTTTAAAATCTGGAAGTTGTATGGCTTTGCTTAATTCATGCAAAATTTCAGAGCTGCACCTGATAAGAGAATTCAATGTGGTATAGTACATTCTTTAAAAGCTATACAAAAATAAGAAAAATACTGTAACATTGGACAGATTAGGTTAGACTAAACACTTGTCCATGATCTAAAAATTAGTAGTGACACTTGCCATGCTAGATTTATATATTTTTAGTAATATTTGCTTAATGATGCTTATAATTGGCATAAGTTACATGACAGCCTGTCACTTTCTGTTTTTTATAACTCCAATAGCTAGTACTACCCTTATCATAGAGTAGGAACCCATAAAAACTTCTGGATAATTCAATATGTTGCAATTAAGTTTACTAATTTGAAAAATCAAAATTAGCACAGATTCTAGTGTAATAGTTTATTGGAATAACTAAATTGTTATCTCCTGAACTTTTAATAAACTCTTTAAATTTTAGAATAGTTTAAAATTAACAGAAAAAATTGCTAAGATAGATCAAGACAGAGAATTTCTATATGCCCCATACACAACTTCATATATTTCTAATGTTCAACATTACTATTGTCTATTTGTCACAATTAAATGAACCAATATCGTTTAATGCTTTACTAAAATAATTTTCACAGATTTTTTTCCCCACATTTCTTTAAATTTTACCTTTTTTTCTATTCAAAGATATCTTTTTAAATTTTGTCATTCTGTCTTCTTAGGGTCTGACAGACTGACAAATCCTCAAATTTGCCTTGGTTTGTATGAAATTGAAGCATTAAGGATATTAAATAAAGTACTATATTTTGCAGACTTTTCTTCAATTAGTAATTGCTTGATAGCTTTCCTATGACTAGTTTGGGATAGAGGGATTGTTGAAAGAAGACTACAGCATGTCATTTCATCACATACCAACGTGCATGTCATCAAAATGAATTATCACTATTGATGTGAACTTTGTTCACCAGGAGAGATAGCTAGCACTTGTTAGCATTATCTCACTTAAAGTTAAGATTCTCTAATTCAAATTACACCCCCTCTCCCTTCCATACTACGATCTTGGAGGAGGGAGCATCCTGTTCTACCTCCTCAGGGGCAGATTATTTGCATTGGAAATTTGAATTGTGTTGCACAAAGTTGTGCTCATTGTCCCTATTCATTTACTTAGATCAGTATGAAATAATGTATATTTATTTTATATTTTGGATTATAATTCAGTATCATGCTATTTCTCTGCTCAAATAGTTACAGCTTTCGCCATGAAGGATTCCTTCTAAGTGCCATTTTGAATTTCCATTTTTCTACTTTTGTTATTCATTTATTGAGCACACCCTTACTTCTTTTTAGTACTCTAAGCTGCTCCAGGTGCATTTTATATACATATTACTTGCCTCTGTCAAACAATCAGTCATTTTTCCAAAGAGCCCCCAGTTTCTCTTATGGGGATTGGCATTAGAGACTAATATCTGGATGCTGAGCATGCTTGTTGCTTCTGAGATGTTATTATTATCAGTTTCTTTTAGCTGACAAAGCATGTATCTATAGTAGCCCCTATACATATGCAGATTTATTTGTGTGTTCTTCCTACATTATGCTAAACATGAATTCATACATATAAAGGAAAATAAGAATTAGTATCTGAAGGGTTTGCAACAAGAAGCCACAATTATGTAGAAATAAGCAGTTTACAAATACTGTTCTAAAGGTGAACACCTGTTGCTTTATATGATTTGTACTTGTTACCATGCCAGTGAGCCCACCAAAGTCCCTTCTTTGCATCTTCTGTAACACTAAGGTTTTACTGATCAGGACTGTGAGCTAGTCAAAATCATGTAGTCTCTGTTATTTATTTAAGCCTTAGAGCAAACTGAATAAAACAAGATGAAACCTAATGAGACAGACAGGGGGGTGGGAGAGAGGGAGTGAGGAAGGAGAGAGAGGGAGGGTGGGAGAGGGAAGGAAGGAGGGAGATAGAGAGAGATCTCCTGGATCATTCTAGCACCTTCTTCACCATGCTTGTATATAACCTCCTACTTAGTAGTGACAAACTTGATTCCTACTGTCTGCTATGCTATTACTATATAGTCCAACTCCAGTACATGTATAGTGATTTCAAATTTTTAACCCATATCCCCATGGTAAACAATGCTAGTAACTGGAGTTTGATATAGTCAACTCTGTTCCACTGAATTAGAGTGTGATGGAAAATAAAATTTAGTTAAGCCTTTCATAATCTAGAACAAGTTCTATAAGAAACTCTAAATCAAAACATTGTTTTTTTAAAGGAAAATTAAAATATACAAGTCACAAAAAATACAAAGGGTACAACAAAACAACAGAGTTGATAAACCATAAAAAAGTTGAGTTCATATGTTGAATTCTTAAATTCAGCATGTTGAGTTCAAAAATTCTTATGAAAAAAACTACAATGAGATACCACCTTACACCAGTAAGAATGGCCCACATCAAAAAAAAAAAAAAAAAAAAAAAAAAAAAAAAAAAAAAAAAAAAAAAAAAAAAAAAAAAAAAAACAAAAAACCGGCAACAACAAGTGCTGGCGTGGATGTGGAGAGAAAGGAACACTCTTACACTGCTGGTGGGAATGTAAACTCGTCCAGCCACTATGGAAAGCAGTGTGGAGGACCCTCAAACGAATGAAAATGGAATTACCATTTGACCCAGCAGTCGCACTTCTGGGAATCTACCCAAAGGAGACCTCAATGTGGGTACAAAAGGACACCTGTGCTCGGATGTTTATTGCAGCACTATTTATAATTGCAAGGACATGGAAATAACCCAAATGCCCCAGAACAGATGACTGGATGAAAAAGATGTGGTACACATACACAATGGAGTATTACTCATCAATTAAAAATGACAAATTTGATGAATTTATGGAAACCTGGATGTACCTAGAAGAAATCATTCTAGCAGAAACGAGTCACATAGAAAGGGACAGAAACCAAATGGTTTCACTAATATATGGTCAACCAAATGAAACTGCACAAGGGGAGAATGGGGACCAGCTGGAGTGGGTGGGAAGGGGAGGCAGTGGGTGACCCCCAGGGACTGAAATGATGTGAAATATATATAAATAAAAAATTATTTTAAAAAAATGTGCCATCTCTGCTAAGAATGACAGAATCACCCCAGGCAGAATGAATTACCATTTTTTCCCTCTCTCTCTCATTCTTTTTATTGTGCTTCCTCTTTATACTAGGTCACGCATACATGCATACATACATACATACATACATAGTCTATAATATAATTTTTTGTTATGGGATAGCCTAACTCTCCCTGTGCAAACTCCACATGTAATCTCCTTGAGGATGGGAACTTGCCCTCATTATTGAGTGTCCATTGTATAGTAGTCGACCAATAAATATTAAACAGAAAGCACAGTAGTAGCAATGGAAAATATACCTCATATTATAGGTTTTTATTCTTAGATTTCTCTCATGAAAGTGAACAGTTTCTTTGAGTTCATTGAGATAAATGACTTTTCATCATGAACACCTGTAATCATAAAAGGTAAATTTCAAGAGGGTGTCCTAAAAAGCATACCATCTTTTGATCTCTAGAAGCTAAAATAATAAAGCTTCTTGCAGGGCTTTTTTTTTTTTTTTAATACTGTGAGATCATTATAGAGAAGGTTATTAGAGTAGGTTAGATTGCTTGGGAGTTTTCACTTGTCAAATAATGATGCAGATGCATCAGAACTGACTTTAGGCATTTTACCAAATAGGTTCCAGCAACATCCCCACAGGTTTTGATTAAAACAGGTTGGGGATAAGTCTTGGAAATCTCCCATTTGTACATACTTCCCCAAGTGATTCTGATGGGAATCTGGGTCACATTCAGGTTCCTATTTTTAATAGATGGTTAAAAACTCTCAGAACTCTATATTTCCACTAACTTGAAGTGTCAGTACTAAAAAAAAAGTCCTCTTCCCCACCTCAGTGACACCAGAAATGTGTCATCTCAGACCTCCCATAGAGACTGTTTGTTTTACATTCTCACTGGTAGGAGTACTAGCCTATAGGGAAGAACAGACTGAATAAAAGACATAATTTATATTTGAAAACCGTATTAAAATATAGATCCAAAGAGAAAAAGTTTCAACAGACTACAATACACTTCCCAGAGGGGAGCTTTACCAGCCCTTCTTTCCATTAACAGAAGTGCCTGATGACTTTTTATTGCAAAATAAATCTATGTTCCCCAGTAAGTTTGGGAAAGCGATTTCTAACCTTTTACACTCTACCTGGATGACCTCCTGAAGTACAATTTAACATCATAGCACCGGCTTCTCAGACAAGTTCTGAGCCTCGGAGAACAGCGCCATCTGCTGATTATCAGAAACATAGCTTACATGAAAACACTGAGAGGACTATTTGAAACTGGTATGTGTTCATTATATATTCCATGTTTTCTTACCACTGCTGCTATAATATCCTACTCCAAAGCATTATACTTTCTTTCAGCTCGTTTTCTTAAATTAGCTAGTATTAACTGGTGGGTGTTTTTGTTACTTGAGAACACCTCTCTTGGGGTCAATTGATTTTCACTAATTTGTAGTTCAACATATTATTAAGCTCGAGTGTAGATGTGTAGCCATGATCCAGGGAAGCTCGGCACAAGAAGTACCTAGAACCAGAGCTATCAAGACATGCTTGATGGATAATGCTCTAGAAATCTGTCTACATGGCACTGCAGTGAATTTCAAATCTTAATAGGTTTGCTAGAGGACCAACAAAATCAATCTAGAGTTAGTGCTATAATAGTTTGAGGTTCCACTATGTGCTATTTCCTTTTGGAACAAGTATTACAGAGCAAAATAGACCCCAGGGAGCCTGGCTTTTGGAAATTCAGGTTTCTTAAGACGTAAGATGCTATTTTCCCATTGATAGTTTATGTGTTTGATTTACTGTTAAAGCTTGTACTTTATAATATCCTTTCCCAGACTACTAAAGGAAATGTTAAAATCTTGACGAAGAAGGAAGACCGTGTGTGTGTGTGTGTGTGTGTGTTCTAAAAAAGGGTCTTGAAAGATAAACATTTGATGTAGGTCAGTATTGAAAATAAGAAAGTCATAAGCAGGTTTCATTACATTTTTCTAAAAACATTTGGTTTTCAAAATCAAACCCACTTAAAATTTTCCTCCTTTTGGATTTTCTTTTCCTAGTCATTTCAACATATTGTAGGGGGTTTCACTGAGTCACATAATGTTATTTTTATACAGATTTTAATAGGGAAAATAAAGTTAGTGTACCCCACTGCCCTCCATACAGCTGAAAGTGCACTTCTCTGACCAATTCTTCCCACTCTCGTGAAAAAACACCAGATTTAAAATTACAGTTCAGCACTTAAGCTCTTGTGAGGTCCTATAATGTTTGATCACTGTTTAAAAAAATCCATAACATGTATTATAAATAATAATGGAAGCATGTACAGATGGGACTAATTAGAATTTTTCAGTGTGATTTTACCATTTGCAAAATAAAACACTATTTTTGAACTACATTTGTTTTTTCTGTATTCAAATATCATATAATCCAATTTTCACTGTTGCTAGCACAGAGGTGGCATAAATATGCTCACAGGAAAGCACTTTATAAACTAGCATAACTTTGGAAGACTTAATTCCAGGTACATCAGCTTAAAACTCTGTTAGTTTGAATAAATTCAGAATGATATTATAAAAAATGTTTACTAACAAATTAGCAATTTTATGGAGAATATTGTTAAGTAATATTTCTTGTACTTTATGTGCTATAATTCATTTATTTCCACAGTGAGATAGGTACTATTACTTTACCAATGAAAACATAGAAAGATTGAGGACCTTACCTAGGGGTGTATACTTCTGCTAAGTAGATGGTCCAGCTGAAAGAGACAGAGATAGATACAGAAGTAGGAATCCCTTGGTACACCTACAGAATTCTTTATTAAATTTTGCCTTTGAGGTAACTAATCAAGTTAATTCTTGTTCTGGTCTTGAGATCTGTGCGTGTTTGTGTGTGTGTGTGTGTGTGTGTGTGTCTCACTTCATACTTCCTGCCTACAACTTTCCTGGAGGCTGGTATTCAGATTTGGTTCCTGCTCTCAAAGAACATTCAGTTTCAGAAGTTAAGTCACACACTTACACAAGTAGATCACACACTTACACTAATGATTTTAAAGTGTTCAGTGCTAGAAAATGTTCACTTTAGCAGTTGAGATCTGGACAAATTCTTCTGCACTTTACCACAGGGAAAAGAAGAGGACTTTGTAGAGCAGATAAAACTGTGGCTAGTTTGGCAGTGAAAATGGGAGAATAGATGAGCTCATATACAGTCTGTGCTGGGAGTGGGGGAGGTGTTTGTTAAATACAAAAGTTTATTTCAGCGTTTTCTCTTCTTTTTCACCTTTACTGCCTTATCTTTACAGAAATTAGAAAACTTACCTGTAACCTGTTACCTGTAACTGTTTTCTTGAGTGGTTTTTTTCTCCTTTTTTTTGACATGGTCTATTTGAAAGAAGACTCACAGTATATTGAGTGTGGCACAGATGTGCCACCTACTGAAGGTTTTTTTTTATTTATTTATCTATTTATTTATTTATTTATTTATTTATTTATTTATTTATTTATTTATTTATTTATTTATTTATTTATTTATTTATAAATTTCACATCATTGTGATCCCAGCAATTTACCCCCCCTCGCCTCCCATTCCCCCCCCCCTTTCCCTCCTGCCCATAGTTGTGTGCTTCAGTTTGGTGCTTAGCTTGTTTTATCTTTTCCTAATGGCTTTTGTTTATTTTTCTTCATTATATTCCATATATTAGTGAAACCATTTGATTTCTGTCTTTCTCTTTTTGACTTGCTTCTGCTAGTATGACTCCTTCTAAGTATATCCACATCTGACTCTGTTTTAATTCAATTAAAGATGAGAAGGTAATAAAGGAGGGAGGAGTAGATATTTTTACAGTGAACAAGAAAATTGGGGGAAAATTTCAAGAAATAGTTGATAGTGAAAGACCTTAACATTCTCAAATGCTGCAGGGAGGAAAAAAACAAAAATGGTGGAGAAAAGGATTTTTATACATCACATTGCTTGATATATGAGCCTGTGTGACTTTAGATATTCTAGTGACCATATCTCAAGAAGAAACAGGCAGAGTTCAATTTAATTCTATATCTTATTTGACCCAATATATTATAATGCTATTTAGCACAAACAATATCAAATATAAAATGTTTTACATTTTAAATTGTGTACTAAGTCTTTGAAATCCTGTATGTATTTTACTCTTTCAGCACATCTCACCAAGAAGGAACCACTTTTTGAGTGCTCCATATCTCCTTGCACATCTGACTACTGACTGTTCTGACACAGGTTGAGATGACAGTACAAAAACGTTGGCAGAGAAGAGATCCAGCACTCTGGAACATTGGGAGACAGTGGATGCTAACAACCTAGGAACAGAGTGTAAGCTATTACTTTTTCCCAAACACTTATATGTCCAAGAATTGCCATTATTTTTTGTTCTCTAAGATGACAGAGATGAGGATATATTTCATGGTAAAAGTCAACAAATGAAGAGAGGAACTTGAAGATGTGAGGATGAAGATATGAAGAAAGCATTCCACACTGATCTAGATTGTCCTGGATGGTTACAGTTCATTTTTTTCTTCTTGTTCTGTGCTTGGTAGTGATTCATAATGTATGAGGATCTTGAGCTACAATGCAATCTATTTATCACCTCTTGTTTCCTACTGGCCTGAACCCCACACAAGTGAACTAAATGCCTACTTGGCACCATTAGGGTTTATAACTCTTCAGGGCACAGCAGGCAAGATTAATTTCATAAATCAAAAGTATTTTCTTTGTATGAGACCAGAAGATAACTGTTCACCAATGTATAGGCTATATTCTGCACACTAGATATTTTAATAGCTATCTTCTGTTTTCATTAATTCCTAGACCCACTTGTCATTCATGCATCTGCTCTCTCTCACTTCAATAGTCAAAATATGTATTTCCAACTAACTTATTGACACTTACACTCAGTGCAATAATTCTTTCCTTCTTTCCTTCAGGAAACATCATTGAGCCCCATCACTCTTTCCTAATCCATGATGAAAACCAATCCTCTGATTGGCAAATTTTGGGTAAAAAAGATATTGAGCGTTTTTGTATCTTTATGCATCCTGCACTGCTAATTTATCTTTATTTAATCTTGTCCTAAAAATCTATGTTTTATAAATTCAGTAATTCACCACCACTATCAAAATTTTCACCATTAATCAAAAACAATTCACTTCTAATCTAAACTCCACTATTCATTGGAAGAAAAACAGAGAAAACCAATATAAATGTATCAATCATTTTGATACCAAAATAGATCTCTATTTGCTGAAAAATAAAGTTCATTTTCTCCATCATTTATAAAAAGATTTTCAAATATATACTTAATGTGAATTAATTTTATGGTCAACATCTATATACCAACACCAAAGTTCCACAATGGTCATTTGCATATTTCTTTTTTTGATTAAATTTGTATTGATTTCACCTATGTATACATATTTATCACATATTTATTCATGCATCCATCCCTCTATTCTTCAATTAATTCATATAATCTATTTGAACACTGATAGTTAAATGCTTTATGCCTACATCAGGATACTTCCCCCTAAATTCTTAAGCAAGAATATCAATAACAGGGTATCAATATTTGTTTTGAGATAAAATTGATAAAGTAGAATGTAGTTATAAGTTCATTTTTTGTGAATTTTGATCAAGGCAACCAACTGTATACCCCAAACCTTGTCAAGATAGTGGACATTATCATCATCCTAAGAACTTCCCCAAGAACAGTCACTCTCCTGATATTTTTCTCCAAAGATTTAGTCTAGAATTTCATATAAATTAGGCTACTTTCACTCATTGTAAGTTTTGCAATTCATATATAAGGTCATTTATTTAAACAGAAGTGTTCCCAGCTCTGCCAGTGATGATCCTGCTTTGGAGTTTCCTACCCACTGGAACTTACCTTCCTTAACTCTCCTTGTCCCACCCCCCTTAGTCTATATGTGATTGCTTTTTTATATACATAAATAGTTTGTTTTAAATTTCTAAGTATTGTTAATGCTCTTATTTTGAATCCTATGGGATGTATACATATCAGAGAGGATAATATTTAATTCTGTATCTTAACTTTGTGCTATTCCATTTTTTGTTTTTGGATAACTCTATATAACATATTTAAAGAAGGTATGGAACATTACTGAGATATAAAGGATCCAAGTGGTAAAACTGTGACCTAATGATCACTTTCTGAGGCTGGAAACATTCAGGTTCTCATAATGGTCTGGTATGCTTGAGGGTAGAATAGCATTCTCTCAAAAACCCAGTAAGTTAAGTTGTTGTAACAAGTTGTTCCTTATCTCTGGCTAGAATCAGTCAGACTTTTGAGGGAGGTAATGGATTCTGCCCAACTCCTATGCAGAGGTATGGTCATCAGGATGGAGTTACTCCTTCTGCTAAGAGGTGGCACCTGTTAGAGAAGGGTCATGGGAGGAGATGGATGTCCAGCCAACATTTTTCAATTTAAAACATGTGCTTGAGGACATCAAAGACCAACCAAGATTTCCATAGCACTTTATCCATCAAAGCCTCTTGTTATGAAAAAGGTCAAGAAAAAGACAAATCTATACCTGTGTTTGGAGGTTTTTGGCAGCGCTATTTATAATTTCAAGGACATGTAAGCAACCCAAATGTCCCAAAATAGATGAATGGATGAAAAAGATGTGGTATATATACACAATGGAATATTACTCATCAATTAAGAATGACAACTTTGATGAACTTATGGTAACATGGATGTACCTAGAAGAAATCATATTAGCAGAAACAAGTCAGAAAGAAAAAGACAGAAACCAAATGGATTCACTAATATATGGACAACCAAACAAAAGTACACAACGTGGGCGGGGGGGGGGGGGGGGGGGGGGGGGGGGGGGGAGGGGCTGGAGTGACCAGGGAGGGGAGGTGGAGGGTGATCCCTGGGGACAAAAATGATGTGAAATATATATATTACTTCTTAAAAAAAAAGATAAAGCTAGCAAACTGACCATAGATGTGAGGTATACAACAAGGAAAGGGGAAGGAGGAAGAATAAAACAGAGGAGGGAAGAGTATGAGTATGATGATAGTTCATGGGTAATGTGATGGTGGGAGAATTATGTGAACTACACCAGAGGAGAGAAATCAATTCCTTTACAAAAATTAACAATGATGTAAGGGACGGCGGGGGGGGGGGGAGGAGACTCCTGTTATGTTGTGTGATACCTTACTATCAAGAAGAACAAATCTTTCCAATATGAATTAGGAGAAATGGAGAAATCTGGAGTTGTCAACAACTGAAAAACTTAACAAATGAGTTCAGGCCAAAATTAAAAGTATAATCAGGAGCCTTAACCTTACTCTTTTCTCAAGCATTTTTTTTTTCATTTTAATCTAATTATCACAGATTCAAGATTAGATGAGACTGTGTAAAAGTTTTTAGAAACATTTCCAATGTTATGCATGTACATACACTAGTATATTTTCATTCATTTTAGTTGGTAATTTGTTGGCATGAAATCAAAGACTATCATAAGACAGTCTTTATCTTTAGGGCAGGTATTTTTGTTTTCTCCCTTGATTTCCTTTGTTCAGATCAGTATGTTTTACTAGAATGAAGTCATCACTTTATTACTCATATCCTAACATTAGGACTGGCCATGTCTCTGTGAGTAACTATAATGAGTAAACCTCAGGCTTGTAGACACTTTCTTCTCCATGCTAAAAAATAATACCAAAAAGGAAAGATTTAACTCAAAACAGTTATTTTGAAAAAAAAATTTTTTCCACAAATATATAAATAATTGCTCACTTATAAATGTATACTTCCTTTTATCTCACTACCTATTTCAGTTTAGTTCCATGTACCATGTTTTCCTAAGATTTTAGAGAGGTGCAGTTTTAGCCTACCACTCTTAAATGACTATAGATTGCCCACCTATATTACTGGTAATTTCTGTGTCAGAAGATAAATTGTGATATATCCATTATTCTTATAATTTTTTAAAGTTCTAGTAAAATATACTTAACACAAAATCAACAGCATAACCATCTGTTATGTTTCTTGTATGTACTGAAGTGTCTGTGTAAGTTTACAGTTCAGTGATTTTAAGTACACTTATAATCCCCTGTAGCATCCTATTGATCCACTTATATGTTTGGGGGCATTTCATTTGTTTCCATATCTTGTTTATTATAAATAGTGCTATAATAAACATACAGGTAGAAAATCATTGATGCCTTTGTGGTGAATGTAATGTGAACCTATATCTGAAAAAGTGTGAACCTATATCCCCAAATATTACACTGTTTTATAAACTGATATTATCAAAATAAAAATATTATAATTTAAAATAAAAGAACTACTATGTTGACTACTAGGAATGGGTAAAGTGGGTATTCATTTTTTTTCTATGTAACAGGAAAATTCTCCATTACATTAGCGTTCCTCAACATTAAGTATGATCTTACTTGTGAGTTTTCATAAAGCTCTTTTATGTTGAGGTAGTTACCATTTCTATACTGTTAAGATTTTTCTTTTTCATTAAAAGTGTTGAATTTTGCCAGTTGTTTTTTCTATATCTGTTTGATACATTCGCAAGGCTTTTTTCCTTCACTCTGTTAAATGGCATATTAGAGCAATTTATTTTTGTATATTGAATCATCCTTATAGCCTAGGAATAAAATCCATATGGTTACAGTACATGATTGCTTTAATATGCTGAGAATTCAGTGTTTTAGTATCTTGCTCATGATTTTTACATAACTATTGTTAAGTAGTAGCCTGTAGATTTCTTTCCTTAAAGTATCTTTGTATGACTTGGGAAATGCTGGCCTTGTAAAATTAGTCAGAAAGTATTCTCTCCTCTTCAATTTTTTTGCAAGAGTTTGAGGATGATGGTATTATTCTTCTTCATATAATTATTTGGTAGAATTCACCAGTGAGGTCACCAGTCTAGGGCTTTGATTTTATAGATATGTTGCTGAGCACTGATTTAATCTCTTAACTGCTTCTCTGTGATTCAACCTGGGTATGTTTTCATCACTTTCTACATTTCATCTAGGTTACCCAAAACTAAGTATGTGATTCATAGAACTCCGTAATGCCCGTTTATTTCTGTAGATTTTCTGGTACTATTCTCGCGTTTTTTGAGTTTGGTTGTTTGAGAGAAAACCTGACACCTTGCAGAGAAATATTTGGCCTGACAGGTTATTAGAAGGACCCTCAAAATGAAAAGAGATCAAACAATATTTGGCTCTGTAGATTTGTCTGACAAAATCTCCAATGAATATCCCTGAAATCTGTATCCAGGTATAGGTACAGAGAAACCAAGACAGGTGTCCTTGAACCCTGCTCAGATGAGGTGATTCAGGTTTAGTGTGATCCGTGAGGTGTGTATCACCGTAGCCAGCTTTTGTCACTAAAATGCTATGATATGATGACTTTTTAAAGAAAGTACTATTTCTCTAAGTATTTTGGAGGTAAGTATATAGTAGATACTATTCATGTATTTATTTGTCTAATGGATTATTGGATATTTCCGAGAGAAACACATAGAACAGTTTCCCCCTTCTTTTTTTCCCATAGGTTCCTATTTCTGTTCCTCTGTATACTTCATAGTCTTGAGCAGATCAGTGAAACTGCCAACAAACATCCCCTGTTTTCCTAAGTCAAGTGTTTCACAACTCAAAACTTCAGGAAGTTTGATTTTATTACTTGTTTATACTTTTCCCCCCATTCGCCTGACCCGAAGGTGTATTTTGCCAAATTTAAATGAAATTTGTCCCTCATAGAATTTCAGTTTGATACTGAATTCAAAACCGGAAAGACTTGGAAGCATGCCTTCAAAATGTGACAGAATGTATCTACTACTTTAAATAGAAGCTTCTAGCCTTCAAATTCAGATATGTTAAAACTAATTATAACACATATCCTCAAGCAGCCACTCAGAGATTATACCAAGTGACTTAATAATTACATTTTACATTTTTTTAATGAGCAATAAGAAATGTGCCTGAATGGTCCAATTTATTAGAAACGTTTCCAGTGAAACTCTACCAGCTTCTCTCGATGGAGAACACTTCTTTCTTTAAAGCTCTAAGTTTATTCTTCTCCACCTCTTTTTCTCTTTCATTTAGTTCTTTCAGTGGTAGAAGGCCTGAGGATCGTTTGCACTAATTATTTTTAGTTCCTCCTCACGTAACACCTGAAGAGGGCATTCTATTTATAGGAACCAAATTACTTAGAAATATTTCCAAGCTCCTTAGCTGAGGTCAGTACACACATTAGCTGGGGGCAAAAGGAATATTCAAGCCCAGGCATTCCTTTTGAATTCGCAGCTGGGATTTACCAGCTCCATGCCGTCGGCCTGGTCCCCTTGGTTACCCTTCACCTTCATAGTATCCAGACTGCATGTCAGGACCCATCTCATCGCCACATATCAATAAATGTTTGTGGAGGATCAGCTGTTCCCATGGTACTTGGGCTCAGGGATTTGTGGTGGAATGCAGCGTTTCTCAGACCCTGGGTTCTCAGCCACTGCTCAGACTCAGCTTCATTCTCTGCACCTACGGAGTCGTTCTAGGATTTCATGGTGCTGCTTGGAGATTTTTACACTCTGGGTCCTAACTCCTCATTATAAGCTATAGGGACTATGGAATTCCTCCCCTGAGACCTGACTGCACTGGCCTTAATAGACCATTTGTTTTCTGTTTTTTTTTATCCTTTAGGGTAATTTTCTAAGAAGCACTAGTTATCATTTTTCCTCATTCTAAATCCATATAATAAAACTTGCATAATTGTGCTACTTCCCTGGGAGAAATTGTAGGACTTTTAGTGGGAAAAGAACACTTTGCATGTTTTGGCTTTGTTTAATTGGCTGTTGGTTTTAATATTATGTACAAAAACCAATTTGGAAGACCCTGACTCTTGTATAACCGTAAAATGCTGTGAAAAGTTTTTGAATAAAATAAAATAATGTCCACAGTCTCTTAAGTGACACCTAAATGATAACATGTGTAGCATTTTATATATAAAAAAATGCTTGTATTGAATTTTAAGTTTAAAGGAGTGTTATATAAGAAATAGTCAACTCACCTACTGAAAAATAGGTATTTTGTTCGATAAGTCAAAAGGCTTAAGTCTGAAATGTGGATTTGAAAATGAAAATCATTAAGGAAAAAACTAAAAAAAGTAAGATCCAGTTCTAACAGATTTAGTTTGGAAACCAATAAAAGTATATAAACCTCTTTACTACTTTTGTAGAACTTCCAGATTGACTAAAAGGAAAAAAAAAGTAGTAATGATAACCAAAAAATGATATGTCCACTTAAATTGCAATATCAGGTAAACAATGAGTTATTTGTGTACAAATATATTCCAGTTATAGCATGTTGTATACTGGGTACTATTTTTTTTTTTCTGTTGGTCTTGAGGTCAAATTTAGCTGGGTGCCTTGCATTTTTATCTGTCATTCTTTACCATAAGGGGCTCTAATTCAGTTAAGGGTAATGAAGCACTGGACCCTGACTTCACATGCTCTACATTCTGAATGAAATTCTGATGAGAAATGAGACTTGGACATGACTAGATTGTTTCAAGACAGCACCCAGTCAGAGGAACACATACAGTGCTCTTGAAGTCAAGGTTTTTGGTAGATTTATTTATGCTGTAAATTATAAGTAATTAAAAAGAGACAACAAAAAGTACATCTGAACTTATCTCTGGGGATCCTGGAACAGTTGAGAAAACACCTGGGCATTTCTCGTATTGCAGGTGGACCACTACTGCAAGGCAGAGACAGGTTTGAATTTTTATTAATCTAATACAGCTGATTGTGATTGATCTTCATAGCTTTTATGATTGAGAGTGAAGTACCATGTTACAAGTAAAATTTGAAATATACATGCTCTACTTGCTTCTAAAAGCAGCATTTAATAAAATACACAGCAATGAATCAGTGCTGAAAAATCTAAGCTGAATATAAATCAATTCATTCATTATACATAAAATATGCACCCAATATGTGGTAGGGCTTGTGGGAAATGATAAGTAAAATAGAAACCAGTTCTCCAGGTTTTGATCATTTGGAATGACAAATGTTTCCAGCAGGACTTTTAAGTTTCTTATGATAAACTGATTGGCATGTAGAGTTTTGAATACAAAATTTCAGAATCATACAATACCTGTTTTCACAGAGCCTACGTTTAAAAAGATAGTCTACATTTTAAAGTGTAGCAGCTTCAATATGAACTTTATAAAGGAAAAATCCCTTTCATACACTATTTAGGCTATATGGATTGGTGATTAAAATCATGTCAAATCACTTTGAACTCACTGAGTTTATTTAATTAAGAATAAGCTATGGCATTTAGTATTATGTTCTTCATTTACATGGTCACTGTCACCTGAACATGTCACATGTTACATGGATTCTCTTTTCCTGCTAGAGTCCCACTATGACCATCCAGGACATGAAAGGGCTATACTTTGTGCTGAGAAATCACATCATCAGACAAGTGGGGGAGCTTCAGTTTCCTTAATATAGAAAATCCAGCTTTGTTCCCAATTATTTCATGAAATCTTTTCTGACAATTGGCCAACTACTTTGAGCTCTAATTTTCCACTGGGTTTTTGACTATTCCCAAACCTTTCCATAATATTTGAATCCAATAGTCCAATAATATTAGAAAGGGAGAGACATAAGCATTATTGTCACAAACTCATCTAGAATTTTTCCACTTTGCCCTGAGTAGCCATTTCTACATATTCATTTTCATTCCTATATCATCTTATTCACAACTATCGAATAACCATCTGGTTGTTTGACTCTGAGGTCACTTTGAAGATCACAACATTGATATCAGCCATGTGGCCAGTAAGCACCATCAGTTGTACCAAGGGTGTGTTCTGAGAAACAGAAGAATCAAAAGTAAAACCTCAATGTGCCAGGATGAGTGAGGATTTAGGGGTAATTACTCTTTCTGGTTGACTGGAAAATGTTTTCTGAAAATTAAATCTGCTACAATATGAAAATTTCTGTGCTGAGTAGTCTGGGTGTATAATAAGGTCTAAACCAGGGTATCTTCTCTCAAGGATCAGAGGATTCAGATGAGGAGTTAAGACCAATATAGATGAAAATTTAATTAACTGGAGTGTTAATTAGACAGTTTGGACAGGTGATTTCTTGCCTCCAAATAAGAGTTACTAAAGGTTAACTTCTCATTCTTTAGAGAAGCTTTATTTTCTTCCTCCAGTAAACCAAAGATGGTGAATGAACTTAGGTCATTCCTTTGATATACTTCATCGTGCTGCACTAGGTCAATAATAGTAATAATAAGAATATAAGTGCAGCCACTTATCAGGTGCTTAACACATTCCAGGTACTCTTTTTGCCATTTAACAATTTAATCCTCCCAATAAACCTATGAGCTAGAACCCATTATTCCCATATTATGGTAAAGAAGAAGTTAAGTAACTTGCCTAAGTCGACACAACCAGTAAGTCACTGAGTCAGGGAGGCTCAAAAGTTGGTAATAAACAGTGAGCCAAACCTGTCTTCTTTGTTTTGGTATATCATCTATTATTGTACTTTCTAAAAAATTACATTCCAGGAAATATTTGTTTCTTTTGTCTGTTATTATTGCAGTTCATTGAAAGGAAAATTACTGAGCTGGTGGTCAGTTCTCACAAAGGTGATTCTGTTTCCAGGTAATGGAAATTTTACATTGATAAGGTTTAGGTAGTACCTAGACTGGGTCTGTTTACAAGAGGTGGAGGTAAAAGTAAAACAAAGGCTAATATCCCCTGACAGTACACAACCAACAGAAGAGGGGTTCTTGGACACCAGAAGAAGAAAGTTTGGTTCCATCGAGAAATGTGCTATCTTACTACATAGGAAAAAAAAATTGTGAGTAACCAAGGTGATTTCTGCAGAGAAACTATTCAGTTAACTACAAACAGGGGAAGCAAAGCGCTGTCTCAGGTTATGTGACATCTGTTATAACTACACCTGCCTCAAAGATTTCCTGGTTCCTGTTCCCCAGAGAGAGTCAGTCAGCAGGAAATGAGGCAAGTGCATAATGACTTTACAGGAAAAAAAAAAAGATTTTTTAAACTTCTCCTTGGGCTTAATTCCCAACAATATTACGTATCCCCCTTGTTGTTCCTCCTGCTTTACAAGGCAGCAGTTTTTAAAGCGGAAGACAGGGTGCAAGAAAGTGACCTATGCTTGGAAACAGCATAGGGCCACTGGGTCAACTGGGTGACATCACCACATCTGGTCAGTTAGTCCTCTCTCTGACTCAGTGGGTCATATGTGGAGACAAAGCATATCCCTAGTCTCCAACACAATTCAAAGACTCACCACATTGCACCTACTTTCTTTTTCTAATTTGGTGGTTTTCAAGCTTTAGAATGAATCACAATTACCAGGAAGACATTAAAACATCAATTTCTGGAGCTGATGTCCAGAGCTTCTGACTTAACATATTTGGTATGCTATTTAGGAATCTGCATTCCTGTAAGTTACCAAATGATGTTGATAATGCAGGTGTGGAACTACAGTTGAGAACCATCACTCTTGCTGCTTTAAATAGAAAGAAATCTTCCATGTGCATCTCTAGTCCAGAACCTCTCTTCCATCTGGCACTGTCCAGAGATACCGATCTTCTCAGTGACCAGAACCTGCCAAGCATGACTTTCTCCTCCATCCTCATCCAGTCTCAGCCTGGTATTCCTGTGAAGAACTTTGAAGAGATTGATTCAGTTATATTCAGAGTCCTAGAAAGAATTTAAGTAGCTGTAGTCTTCCCCAGACAGTTAATTGGAGTAGATATTTCCTCCCAAAGCCTTACTACACCTAATACAGTAATCCAGGTCAATTTTTCTAAAGTCAGATTGTTTCAGATGAAATGCAAATAGCTTTGTCCATTATTATTTATGCAACCTTGATAAGAATCTAACCTTTTTATATTTGATATGAAGAGTACTGGCACATAGAGTGTCACTTCATAAAAATAGTGATTATAATAACATACTCCCAAAGATACTGTATATATGGCATTACTTAAAGAAATAAAAAAAGTAATCCATTATGCATTTGTTGGAAGTAAAAAATAATATAACCTCTTATAGCTAATAGTATTTGCTATATTAATTGCATTTATACTGTCATCCATATCACTTTTTAAAAATATTTACATGTAACCATAAATAATTTATTTAATTATTTAATCAAATATTTCTACTTTAATATAATGCATATTTTGCTAACATAAGGCATATAGCATGCTGATATATCAAATATAAGTTCAATGCTTATTTCATAGATAGGAATATCAAATGTACATATTATATAATGCATAATTAAATGTACACAATACTGTATTAGTTATACATTATTAATATGCAAAGTGATTTAGAAAGACATTATCCATATGCAAAGTAAAATAACACATTTATATACATTACAATTATACTGATGATAACATAGATAAGTTATTCCAAAGATAAAATATCTGTACAGAAGATATATTTATATACAATAGGTGATGTATATCATTAATATTTATTATATATATATGTTGGTTAATATTCCTGAACAGTTAGTTGGTTCATTAGTCACATGTCAATGCCACATTAGTATTAGTAAATTTATCATCACCAGTCTTATCAATCTTACTGAAAAGATAAATTTCACTGGAACTGGAAAGTTTGCTTCATTTAAAAAATGAAGACTTAAAAATTGGAGACTATTAAAACATGGTCTACTCTTGGGGGTGTTGTATGTATATTCAGTTTTTTTTTCTTAAATACATGTCTTAAACAAGAAATAATAATTAACACTATCTTTCACTTCTAAGTCAGTCGTATGTTAACTACTCAGACCTTATCATTTGATAAGATTTTTAATACTCTCATTGGAAAAAGCAGCATTAGCTTCAGGGGATTCTACAAGCCTGGCTGTTTCATCTCTTCCATCTTTCCACCTAGTGCCTGGAATCTTATTCCAGTATTGCTGATTTAATCATTGCTTTCTAATCGCCTTCAAAGTGCTTCTATTTCTAAGAAGAGTACCGTCATAGGAGACCCTTTATCAGGGTTGTTTTCTGCTGGCCTATGATGATTTGTGGAATTTGGGATGAAAATGCATGACTAAGAGGACTGGAGCAAATAGATCCTGCTCTGGTCTTCTATGTGACACCCATAGAAAGAAAAAGAAAAGTCAACACTGAGATCCTTATTAAGTCGTCTTACTTTTTAACATTTTGCCAAACGAAAGGCTGATAGTATCACCAATTATAGGCTCTAGCATGACTTAACATCTGACAGAAGTTAATCTAAAGGCATATGCTAATGAATAATGACCCAAAGGTTAATGATCATGCCATGGAAAAAGCCATAGGAACAGAGAATTTAGGCTGTTATGAATGGTGACTAGCTTAAAGTTGGCTCTATTTAAATCTCCAAGCATTTTAAGTGGGCAACCACTTAAAATCAAATACACAATGATGATTATAATAATCCTTTCCATTTATTCAAAGCATGACAGTATACAAAGGCTTTTCAGGGCATTTTTAGAGTTTATCAAAGATGTTCTCTCATTTAAGACAGTCTTGTCTTATCCTTTTTTTTTTTTTTTTTTTTTTTTAAAGCTGGTAATTAATAGTCTTATTTTACCCAGGGAGAAACCAAAGTTCAGACTAAGAAGTTAAATAACAAAAGGTCACCCAGATAATACATTGTGGATCCAAGACTAAAATCTGGGCCTTTGTAGCCAGCATACTTTCCACCCAAAAGTGTTCTCTTTGAAGCTATTTGGGCATGTGGGAGAAGTAACATGTGCGATCCAAGATCTGAAGAATTACTTTCTGAATTCTAATTGGGAGAAAAATTTAGACTGAGCAAGTGTAGCCAGATGTTGTCATCTCAGGATGATTCTGATTACATCCTCTAACTCTGTTAATGGCTGAACTGTGTCCTTCCCCAGTGCATATGTCACAGTGTCAACCTTCAGAAGTAATGACACTTGAAAATCAGATCTTTAACAAGGCGATTAAGTCAAAAGGGGCCATTAAGGTGGATCCTAACCCCATATGACTGTTGTCCTTACAAGAAGAGGCACCAGGGGTGCTCATACTCAAAGGGACAAATGGGTTGAAAGGGCAGCAGGGTGTGGGGGGAAGGGGGACTGAGCGTTTATTTGCAAGTCAAGAAAGAAGGCCAGACCATGTCGTTCCCCTAGGGCTTTTAGAGGCCACCAACTCTGCTGGTACCTTGAACTTGAACTCCATCTGCCGAAATAGGAGAAAATTAATTGCTGTTGAGTCACTCCATCTAAGGACTTTGTTAGGATTTGTAGCAAACAAGTACAGTCTACAACACAATCTCTTTGAAACCCCCACCCTAAAGAAGTAGTTAGTGAGAGAGAAGCATTTGGAAACTGAAAATGCATTTCATCAGCATTTCAGCTCCCAGAGAGTGCATTTCAAGCCCTCATGTATTGTTGCTTATTTAAAGTGTGGAGAATTATGGTCGCCTGTTCTGTCCTAGCTGAAGCTTTTCTTCAGCCAGCTGCAAGCACCATGTACTGAGCATTTTTATTCTTTTTTAAAAATGATCCATCTGCTTTTCTTCATCCTCTCTCTCTCTCTCTCTCTCTCTCTCTCTCTCTCTCTCTCTCTCTTGCTACTTTCTGTCTCTTTCTCCTTACCCTGTCCCTTGTTCTGATCTTTTCTATATTCTCTTCCATGTTCTGAATTTTATACCTTTCCCCATCTCTCTCTCTACTCCACCTCTCCTCTTTACTCTCAATGTAATTTTTTAAGAACAGATTTTTAAATCATTTTTACCTAAGTGCAAGAATTCTTCAATATAGAATACCCCATCAGGTGTTTTCTCTGGATGCAACAGGTGCTTGAATGAGAGAGGTATCTAATCCAGCTCCAACTGGCAGAAAACAGGGAAGAGAAGTGGGGCACACATGGCTTGGCACAAGGTTTTTTGGTGCCAAAGTCACATTCTCAGGTTAATATAAATTCTATCCAAAATTTCTCCAGCAGTCATTCAGAACTAAAAGCTCCTTGAGATTCCTGAACTGTTTCAGACATATTTAAAATAATCTGAGCCGATGTGGATCAGAAGATGGAAGCTGCAAGTATGAACTAACAGAAAGGACAGCAATGAACAGTGCTGCTTGGATCTATAAGATTAAAACAGTTGAATATAAGATTAAAACAGTTGAAGGATAAGGAACCAATTGTCAATACACAATATATCTTAGCCACCTGTTTGTCTTTTCTAAAGCACTTCTTGCCTTCTTCGTGGAAACATCACAAAACGAAGAGACAGGTTTGACTCTCTAGACACTGAAATCCATATAGCCTATTCTGTTTGACTCCTTCTTGGGAGAAAACAAGGGTGAAAACATCTCAATGTGTTGCAAAACTTGACTTTCTTGATTCTCCAGGACACTGGATTTCATCTTCTATAAAGAACAGCATAGGTATAATCCGTAAAAAGGAGTCTTAAAATTATAGGTGAAATAAGGCTTTACACTTCTCTGACCCAAAGAAAATAATTGGCATCCCAATAAAGTCATTACTAAAAGTAATGGATGGGCAAAGCCTGGAAAAAATCATTTTTGAAAATTTCCTAACAGGACAAAACAGGAAAATGTCTGTGTTTCAGAGTCTTATTTAACAAACACACACTGTCTCCTCAGGGGATCCGCATCTCCTCAGTCATGAATTAAACACCATCTCCCGGTGCCCCTCCTATAATGATGAGAAAATCCAGGACTTCCAGGTGTGGGTTTAGGAAATATATGCAAAAAAAACAAACAAACAACAACAACAAAAAAAAAACCTACATTTTTCTACATTTTTAAAAGCTAATTCCCGGGTTAATCGTGAGTGATAAGTGAACAGGAAAAGACAAGGTTGTGTTTTTCAGCAGGCAAACAAGATGCCTATCTGTTTTATGGATGCAGGTATTCTTTTTTATATAAACTGTGTGAAGCTGGATACGTGATGTTAAGTTTTGAACAATCATTTAATTTCTAATAATGCTTTTTTTTTCTTTTTCTAGTTTCTGTTTCTGCCCTCCCCACCTTAGATTTCATAGTTCTTTTTTCTTCTTTGTTTCCTTACTCATTTCTATTGCTGCTATCAACCATCCCTCAAAAGAGACATGTAACTATCACTAGAAGATTCACTGTTCCCAAACTCACTGCTATTGCCATAAATCTAGACTAGTGAGATCATTCTTTTAAGAACTTCATAGAAACCTCACTTTTATTCTAGCTATAGTCAAATTCTAAATGCTGACTTTAAATAATAAGAAATAAAAGAGGAAATGAACAAAATTGTGTTGTTCCACTCTAGTCTGAGCATATAGTAGCATAATATATTGTAGTGTAGTAACTATATAGCATGAAATAAGACTGAATTTGCATATAGCTAATTATCCATATATCTGTTTTGAAATGTATAAAACAAGAATTTCAGAAATGAGAGATATGGAAATGTAAGTAAAGGCGATTTCATAAGAGCTGAAAATATAGCTGAATAATCTTGATAGATTTAGCTATGTGTCCATTGTTACCCCAACTATACTTGGTATTATCTACTGTTTGCCTTACTTCATTTTTTAAATGCTATAATGAAAAAGGACCATTTCTCAATCTAGAAATAGAAGACTAATCTTTCATAACTAGTACAAATGTACATTTTTCACTCAAATGAGTTTTTAATTAAATATTTCATTTTTCTTTAACTCTCTCAATGACTTTTTTGCAAACAAGACTGTTTACTCTGATTTTTTTTCTCATATATTGCTTTTGATATGTCATTCTTGATTGTCAGAACTATAATAAATAGACAATTTTCATTTTACAAGGTATTAGGTCAGTTATAAATTTTCCTAACCATTCTATCAACTTCTTTATCATCATTTTTGAGGGACAATATAGAATTGAATCAATGCAGAACACCTGAAATTTCTATACAGGTTGGCATAGATTTATTAATCAATATTCTATACACTATTTATTTAACCATAAATCCATTTAGTTAATTTAGAAATAAACTCAATTTCACCATTATAATTATAATGTCTCAAGAAAGTTGCTGAATAGTTCTTTGATATAATGAAAGAAAACCTGTTTTCATAAAACATAATTTGTTTTAACAAATCTATTTTTACTTCAATGGAATACTCTTGAAATTTCTTACAATTTTAATAATCCATGAAAATTTAACCAAATGTAACTTGCTGGTTTCTTGTCTCTAGAATCCATGTTTTATCTGATTCCTACCTTTCTTCCTTTTTGCTTTCTTTCCTCCTTTGTTGTTTTAATTAGTTACCATACACTGGCCTACTGACATTGCCATAATATAAGATTCAGAGAAATTAGCAAAAAATTCTGAGATGATGTCTTCATGTCATTTTAGAAGTTCAAGTTGAAGTTTATCTGTTTTATAAAAATAAAGTTTTTGTAATTAGAAAGTTATTCCTATTTTTAACCTATTTTGGATTATAATTTTCTGTTCACTCTATGTACTGCAAATTAATTAATTTGAAAGTTAATTAATTTGATGAAGTGTGTGGAAGCATTAAAGTAATCTGCTTTCCTTAGCTATTCAGGCTTCCTTTGTTAACCTTAAAGCTTTCAAAGCAGTTATTTAGACTTATAAATTCCCTTAAGCTTTGCAAACTCAATAATTGGAAGGTTTTCTTTCTTTCTCAAGCTGGAAATTTTTTTATTAAAAAGTTATAATGATTAAGTACATAAAGTAAATATGATGGGAATAAATATAAAATTACACACATTGAGTAATGACAAAAATCAGTACTTAACTACATACATTCCCAGACTCAACTACCATATTTATTTGGTTCATCTAATGCTGGATTCACAGAAATTTTTACTCCATATCAATTTAAAATAACAATGATCATACCAACAAAGTGTGATCATGGCTAATCTATACAATTTTCCCAGGGAAGTATGATAATAAAATGACAAATCATGAATATAAAGTATTAAAACTTAGGAAAATGTGTTGAATATAACAATTTATTAATGAACCTAGGAACATACAATTCAGTAACAAATTCAACAGATATTTGAGTTATGAGTTCTTAGGAAATTTTAAGGTTCTAGTCTGTTCATATTATCATCAATGTTCTTTTCATATTATAATCATTTAAATTTGACCTTGAAGTTTCACAATAGTATAGCTCTGTTCACTGAAATTATTAACATATGTCTAACATGATATATATATGTGTGTGTGTATATATATATACATGTATATATATATACATATATATATACATGTATATATATACATGTATATACACATACACACACACACACACACACACATATATATATATATATATGGCAAGAGAGTTATTCAAAGAAAAAGAACAAAAACTTTTTTAAATTAAAAAGAATACTGCCATTCCAATTAAAGTCTGGAACCAGGCAAGGATGCCCACTCTCTCCACTCCTTTTCAACATAGTTCTGGAAGTCCTAGCTAGGGCAATAAGAAAAGAGAAAGATATAAAAGGAATCCGAATAGGGAACGAAGAAATAAAGTTATCATTATACGCGGATGATATGATTCTCTATGTAGAGAACCCAGAAAAATCAACAGAAAAACTGATTGAAATAATAAACCGATTTGGTAAGGTAGCTGGATTCAAAATCAACACGCAAAAATCAACAGCATTCATATATGCAAAGAATCAGTCAGAAGAAGAAGAAATTAGCAAAAACACCCCATTTACCATTGCACCAAAGAAAATCAAATACTTGGGAATTAACCTAACAAAAGACGTAAAAGACCTATACAAAGAAAACTATAAAACATTCTTAAAAGAAATAGAAGATGATGTAAAA
>PVHY01008946.1:0-58847 GCA_004024945.1 Uropsilus gracilis
GCAGGCCGGGACCAGCTGCGCAGCAGCCGCTCCGCCACTCAGGAGGGAGGGCAGCCCACAGATGTTGAACATCTGCTCTCGTCAGAGCGCAGGCAGGACACCTGCCGCCCATCATGGCCTCTAATCCTCGTGGCAGCTGGGGTGAAGCGCAGACGAAGAGGAGCCCCATTTTATGGATAGGGAAGATGGGGTGCGGCGGTTTGCTGGGCCACTGGGCTGGAATCAGTAGAGTGAGATGTGGCTTTGCCCCCCGAGCCACCACAGTGCAGCCCAAAGCCCCTCCGCCTCTGCTCCCAGGACAGAGAAGCTACTGCGGCTGCCGGGAGGGACCACTCCTGCTCGCCAGCTCTGTGCAGCCTCAGGCCTCTGCAGCAGGCAGATGAGCAGCGCAGCGTTCACCCTAGGCCAGGCTTCTGGGTGGCACTGCCAGTGAACGCCGGTCTGGCAGCTCTCGGGCACCCCTCGACTGAGCCCCTCCCCAGCTGGCTCAGAGGAGACCAGGTCTCCCGGGCCTGGGGCCCCCACGCCCCACCCAGCTGCCTGTTCACTTCCCACAGCTGGTTCCCAAGGAAGGGGTCTGGGTCGGGGGGAAGCAGGCACCACCCACAGAACAGCTTCGTGCTGTTTAGCAAAAGGGGTCTCCTCGGAGACACGTGCAGGCTCCCGAGCCCACCAACCGCACCAGGCCTCTTGCCTGCGTGTCAGCGGAAGCGAACACACAGCCCAAGCGTCCTGCGGCCGCTCCCTCAGCTGCAGGCTCCCTGGGGCCGCAGCTTCTACTCTGCCAGGAGGCGGCCCCACGTCTGGGGTCTCGGGCCAGGCTGCTTCCAAACCAGACAGAGCAATAGAAAGAAGGCCAAGGCCAAGGCCCTTCTTCGTTACACTCCCGAGCCAGAGGCCAGTCGGGGCTGGTTGAGACTATCTGACACCAGTTTCAAGCTGGGCTCTGCGCTGTGTGGCCTGGGCAGCTATTTCACCTCCCTGTGCCTCCTCCTCCATCTGTTGGACGGGGTAATCGCAGCCGCGCCTCCTGGGGCTGTGCTGAGCGGGCAAGTTTAGGTGTAAGGGAGAGGAGGAGGTGGGGGGTGGGAGAGTGCCTGCCCCAGGGAGGGCCCAGAAACTCTGATTTCCTAGCTCGGAATTCCTTCCTGGATGCCTTTCCTGCCCCTGGCAAAAGCCACAAGTCCTCAGAGCACCGAACTCCTTGCCCCTCACCACCTCCTGGCGGGATGAATGTTAGCATCACCCTGATTTCAGGAGTCGGGAAGCCAAGGCACAGACAGGCGACACGACCTGCCCTAGGCCAGGCCAAGTTAATACCCAGGGCCCTCGTCCCCACCCCGTTGGGCAGCGTGTGCCCCCAGATGCCCATATGACCCACAGCAGATGGAACTCCTGCTGCTGACCCAACATTCTGCGCAAACTAAGGTCCCAAGCTCGTGCAGTGACTTTGCACAGAGCCCAAGGGCGCCGCTGGGGCCTCCCTGCTGGGACGTCAGGCTCAGCGTGGGCCCAGCTCTGCCATCAGCCCTGGGGTCCAAGGGCGGCTCCAGGCAGAGGCTGCGAGTCCCGTCAGGGGGCCATGTCCTTGTCTCCCTCCACCTTCTCCCACCATGCACCTGGTGGGTGCAGTGTGAGTCCCTGGAGGCAGGACGGGGCAGTGATCTTGGAGACAATGACTGACTGTGGCCACCTACTTAAGCTCGCTGAGCCCGTTTGCTCCCCTGCAAGTGGACGGACAAATGTTACAGACTTGTAGGAATTCGACCTCAGGGGAAACTGAGGTACAGTTCAGTTGGGGTTCCGAGTAAGCCCCCTGGGGAGGTTGTAGGAGGTCCCTGGGGAGGCTCAATCCCAAGGAGATCCCACTAGAAGTGACAGCTGCCCCACAGATCCACAGAACCCCCTGCCCCAGGCCCACCACCAGATACAAGCCTGGTCCCTCACACACATGTCACACACGCCATCCGTTCCTCCAGCGGAACTACACTCAAGGACACACTGCCATCCTGAACCCCCTCCCCCGGATGGTCACGGTGCCATCATAGCCCAGAACCCCCATGACCTTGCTCCAGGGAGGACCAGGCTGAAGAGGCACCCCATTCTTCCTCTCTACCTGGTGCGCAAGTTTTCCCTCATCTCTGTCCTCTGGCCCCATGGAATCAGTTACCCCATCTTCCATCTGGACACCCCTGAAGTACCAGTCAGGAGCCAACAGTCAGGCCAGACAGTCAACTCCCAGCCAGAAGATGCAGAGTGCACATGAGGGAAAAAAGCCAGATGAAGGGGTGAACCCAGGGAGGACACCCCGAGCCTGACCCCGGGACCATCCCTCCTGCTAGCTACCACTTTCCAGGGAGCCTGGCAGGCCCTGAAGCAGCCTCCACCCCTCCCCTCCTGCACACCCCCACCTCTGCTGCCAGCTCAAGACCATTAACCACCCCTCTCCCCACTCCGCACTGCCCTGAGTGATGGTCCATCTATTATGCATGCTGCCTTCCTGCTCCATTCCATTTCCCGAGTATCCCCCTTGCACCCCCCACCCCCCCTAAGGGCTTTTAACCAAGTACATTAGGCAGGCCAGATGCCAGTCTGACAGATGTCCATAATGTTAGCCTCTGCTTCCCTCCTTCCTCCCTCTGCCCAGCCCAGTTTACCTCCCAATATTTCTAGCTGCCAAAACGTCCCAGACCTCGGTGGGGTGGTCCACCCCCCCACCCCCCTCTCTCCGCTACACCTCCCATTTCTGCCAGGCCTTTGCCATCAGCCCTCCCCACCCCCGCCGGCCTGGCTAACTTTCAGCTTCCAGCTCCTGGAGAGCCGAGGCGTGCTGAATGAATATTCCATCTGGGTGATTATTATTCACATGATATTAATTAATTATTAATTGCAATTAATCTCCTTCATTCCTAACCTTCCTCTGGGAGGCAGGAGGGGCCTAGCAGTTGAAAGGGACAGGGGGTGGGTGGAGCTGTCACTGTGGGTGAGCTTGGGGCCTCTAACCTTTTTCCAAGCGCCCACCCTCAGCAAGGACAGAAAGGAAAAATAGCAAGCTTGTCAGTGCAAGGGGGAAACTGAGGCAGAGGCAAGCACCAAGCTGTTCCAAGAAAGCCCGGTGGTGGTAGCTGACTGGGCTTCTCCCTGCCCCCCACCGCCCTAGTCGAGCCCCATTTGGAGCAGAACCCCTTGCTTTGGAGGAGGGAAGTAGGGCTGGTCAAAGACTGAGCAAGGCTGGACTGAGCCCTGGGTATTCCCTGGTCCACCCAGGTCAGGGGACCCCCATGACGAGAGGGGCCCTCCCGCACACCCCCAAGGCAGGGCAGGTGAGTGCTCCCACTAGCGGGCTCCAGCGCCGGCCTGACAGTCCATTGCACAGAAGGGGAAGCTGCTGGCGCCCGCTGCTGGGGAGGCGCCCCAATCCGATGCCTGGGCCACCCTTGGGCTCTCAGGCCTGCTCCAGCCCGCTGGGCTCAGCACCCGGCCCCACTCACCGGGCCCCCGGGGGGCTCCTGGCGGACCCTGGTGTCCAGCTGCTGCTTTCGAACCTCTCCCCCGGAGCTCTCCCCCACCAGGCGGCTGGGCTCTGTGACCTCAAGGGCTTCCTGGCTCCCCAGCTGGGGTGAGACCCCCCAGCGCAGAGCTCCCACCGGACCCTGGGTCCCACGACCTGGGAAGACAAGGCCACAGCTGCAGGCAGATGCCCACCGCGGGACAAGAGATTTGGGAATGGGGCTGGCACCCCCACCCGATTCCGGGGTGACCCCCGGAGCCCCCGACCCGGGCAGGAAGCGCGGCTGCCCGGCAGAGCGAGGAACCCGATGGGGAGGGGGCCGAGCGCTCGAGTCCTGCCCGCCCGTCACGACTGCCCCCCCACCCCCAGCCCGCAGCGACCTGCAGAGCGGCCGGCCGGCGGCGGGGGACGGCCGCGGCGGGGCGGGCCGGCTGGGGACAGGTGGGTGCGCGCACTCGCCCTCCTCCCCCGCGCCCCGTGCTCCCGCGCCCCGGACCGGCCGGCGCCCCAGCACTGCGGGGAAATGTGGCTGCAGCAAAAGCCGCCGCAAAACCCGGGGCGGGGGCAGGGAGGGGGCCGGGCCGGGCCGGGCCGGGCCGGGCCGGGCCGGGGTCACTCACCGGGCGGGGGGAGAAGCGGGAGCAGCAGCAGCGCCGCGAACGCCCAGCGCCGCAGCCGCCTCATGGCTCGCTCATAATCCTCCGGGTCCGGGGGCTGCGGCTGCGAGCGGCGCGGGCGGGCGGAGGGAGCGGGCGGGGAGGCGCCGGCTGCGGAGCCGCGGGCGGGGGCGCGGGCCCGGGCGGGGGGCGCGGGCTGGCGGGGGCGGCGGGGAGGGCGGCCGGCTCAGCGCGCTCCGGCCGCGGCCATCCCGGCGGGGCGCGGGCCGGGTTAAGAGCCGAGCGGCGAGCACGTGAGCGCCGGGCCCGCCCCCGCCCCCCGCGGGCCCCCCCACCCCGGCGGGGCCGGGGCCGCCGCCGCCGCCGCCGCCGCCGCGGGAGGACAAAAGAGGCGCCGCCCCGGGGCCGGCCTTCCGGCGCCGCCTCGGCCCCCCTCGGCAGGTGCAGGGCGGGGCGCCCCGTGCCCATCTCGCGGGGCCCGCTCTGCGCGCCCCGGGCCTGGGGCGCCCCGACTTGTCGGGGGAGGCCGGCAGAGCGTCCCGGGCCCTGACCCGGTGGCGGCTTGAGCCGGGATCCGCGCGACCAGGTGCGGGGGCGTGGCTGCCCCTCCCCGGTTCGCCCCTCGGGCGATGTACCCCGGCCTGGGTTTGCGGGGACCCAGCCCTGAGCGCTGGGGGTGGAGGCGGCTGAGCCGAGAGGTGGGGGGAGGGGGTCGGACGGGCGGACGGGCCGAGGCTTGGGCTGCTCCCCACCTGCGGCCGGGCGGGTCCCCCCGGAGCGCGCCCACCGGCCGGCCCGCCCGGGGCCGCGGCTCCATCTCCCCGCTCGGGGTGCTCCTGCCTCCAGCAGGGCTGCAGGGACGGCTGTCACCTGAGCCACCGGGAGGGGTTGCGTGGGCGCCTCTGGGCTGAGGACCCAGGGCACCCCAGTTTCCCCCCAAATGTCACATAAACGAGCCAAGTCGCGTGTATGTCGCCAGCGCGTTTCTGCGCCTCACTTCGCCGCCCAAATCTTTGAGAAGCCGAAGATGCCTCTTTCTAGCTTGCAAACCTCCCAGCCGACCTCCCCGGTGTGCTCCCCACAGCCCGGCTCCGAGGGTTCTGGCGAGATGGGGTCTCGCACCGAGATGGGGTCTCCGACCTGCGCCCAGGGTCCCAAAGGGCAGAGACCCAGGCCGGGTGCGGTGTGGCGGACGGCGTCCCGACCTGTACTGAGACCGGAACCCCCTCCACCCACGCCGGGAGACCACAGGCCACTGGAGAACAGGCGTGGAGGCGGGGAGCCCCTTTCGGGGTGTTCTGCCTCCCTGGGGACCCAGAGCCTCTGCCGGGGATGGGGGAGCTGCTCTGGCTCGTGACAGCCCCTCCAGCTCTATTTCAGGCCCAGGAGAGGTGAGAAGGCGATTTCCCAGGAGACACTGACATCAACGCTGGGAACGGGCGACTCCCCTCCCCCTCCAGCCACCTGCCACTCCAGACCCAGATGCTCAGTGAGGCTGAGCCCGTTGTCCCTTGGCTCCAGAGACATCTGGAAAAGGGACTAAAGCCGTGGAGGGTGCCTGGGAATGAGGACCTACTATGTGATGTTCCCCGAAAAACCCCTGATTACCCAAAAGGGAGAATTGTGCTCCTCAATTTCCAGATGGGGAAACTGAGGCTCAGTGCTGTTTCCCAAAGTCACGCAACAGGGCAGCGAGAGGTGTGTCCTACCCTTAGGCTGGGCTCCCCGGCCCCACCTCCCCCTGCTCTCGGGAACCGAAATTGGCAACAGATTCCTCATTTCACCCCCAGCCCCACACCAAGGTGAGTCCCTCCTGCCCCATCAGTGTCATGTTCTGGGGCCCCATGGGTGGGCTCTGAGAAGATGTGTATCCCTAAAGGACAGGCAGGGAGGCCCTGGCCTGGGGAAGCCTGGCTTCCCTTGGCCAACATGCCCAAGACCACACAGCAAGCCCGTCTGCGGCCCAGAGCGGGGCCTCATTTCCACCACTTCTGTGGTTCCCGTTCCTGGCCTTCCTGTTGGGGGCTCTTCCTGCCCACGGCCTCTCTCCCCACCCCGGGGACTCCTTTCTGGGCCAGTCCTCGGCCAACTCCAGTGGGGGCTCGATTGTCTGGCCTCTTAGCTCTCAGAGTCTCTTATCTCCCCAGGCCTCCCAGCCAGGTCAGCTCTGGCCACACCCCGCTCTGCGGCCCCAGCCCCCCCCCAGCTCCTCAGGTCAGCTCTGCCACCCCTGCTCAGCTCCCCTGCGCGTGAGGTGTGGCTTCCGTGCCCTCACCACCTGCCCCCTGAGGTCATGGCTGCAGAGCAAGCTGTCCTCAAGCCTGGGGCCCCTCTGGTGCCACCCCCAGTCGGCCTCCCATCGGATGGTCTCTCCTTCAAGTTGGGGGTCTCTAGGGAAACTTCACCCAGCGCTCCTGCTATGGGGGGCTCCTTTGACCTCTTCTGCTCATCACGTGTTTCCCCCAGGGGGACTGGAAGTCAAGGGCAGCTGGCCACCATCTTGATGCCACCTTGGGGGGTCAGCCTTGCTGAAGGAGCTGCTAAGCTGTGCCCCCAAGCCCGCCTGTGGGAGCCCCTACCCCCCCCCAGGGTATCCAGGGCCTCCTCCCCCTTGCAGTTCCTCTTCCCTTCAGCCAATTATTCCCTCAAACTTTCCTGCATGGGGGCTAAGCTGGACTGCTGTGGGGCCAAGGCAGCTGCAGGTAAGGGAGGGGCGTCGGTCCCCCTCACCCCCTCTTGGGGCAGTGCAGTGGGAGGGGATATCTGCCAAGGGAAGCTGTCAGGCCTTGTGCCCAGTCTGCCAGGCCTGCATCTGAGACCAGGCCAGGAGAGGGGGCAGGTTGGCACAGGGGGAAGAACAGGACCAGGGCTCCAGGTGGTCGTCTGGGGTCTCCATCTCAAAGTCCCAAGCTGCATGACCTTGAGCCAGTTCCCTCGTGACCTTGAGCCAGTCCCCTGAGCCTGGGTTTCCTCACCTGTGAAGTGCTGCCTTCTGGGCCTGAGGGGCCAGCGCTGCCTTCTGGGATTGAGGGGCCATGGAGACCAGGCCCAGGCTTGGGGCAAGTTGCTCACTGCGAGCGCACAGCTCCCCTGAGGGTGCTGAGGAGAGAACCAGCCTCAGCCCTAGGGGCCCCTTTATGACTTGGGGGCTTTGGGACACTCCCTACCCAGACTCTGCCTGGGGATATGATGCTGAAGGTGGGGGAGCAGAGGAACAGAAGGCTTGTGCTGAGCCCCCAATACCAGTCCAGTGCACTGTGTTTTTTTTTTTTTTTTTTTTTTAGAGACTAGATCTTGCTATGTTGCCCAGGGTAGTCTCGAATCCGTGGACTCAAGCGTTCCCTGGCCTCAGCCTCCCAGTGCTGGGATTACAGGCACGTGCCACCACACCCAGCTTCAGTGCCCTGTCCTTTTAACAGAAAATGACCACTCTCTAAGTAGCCCCCGAGGGGAGCCCCATGCTCTTCCTCTGGGCTTCTGAGTGAACCCCTCTTGAATCTCTGAAGCTTTGAGGCCTCACCTCAGGGAAGAGTTGGGGGTGCTGGGGTGCCTGAACCCCAGGAACACCCATCCTTGGGGGTAGGGCACTAAGGTAGTATAGTACATAAGTCTCTAGTGCAAGACAGTAGTCAAGCCCCCAACCTGCTGCCTCTCTTCTCACACAAAATATCCTTCTGGGGTTCTGGAGCACTGACCCCCGAAAGAGGGGGCAGGGGTGGGCTGCATCACAGGGCCCCTTAGCGGCCTCACCCACAGGATTACACTGGAGATGGGGATGAGGTCGGAGCCATCACAATAAGCTCTGTTAAAGGTCTGGGAGGCCGGGAGGCTTCACAGGCACACACACCCTTGTGTGTGTGTGTGTGTGTGTGTGTGTGTGTGTCTTAGTTGCTGAGTGATTGCAATGTGCCAAGTACCTCACAGACATATCTGGTGGAGTACTTGCGACTTCCTGCTGTCACCTCCATTTTTCAGATTAAGAAAATAGATTCAAAACTTTGGCAAAGGTCACAGAGTTAAATAGCAGGATCTCGGTTTGCACTCAGGTCTGCATGGCCTGAAGTCTCACGCTATGGGCTTTGTGGAGAATACAGAGCCTGTGCCTCAAAGAGGAGGGTGTACTTGTTGCCAAGGATCATTCCAGATCAGGGACTGTCTGCCCTCTGTGGTCAGAGCCACGTGCATCCATCAAGCCCACCAGCCTGAAGGAGGTGGCAGAGAGTAAACAGAACAGGGTGAGAGGAGAGGCCTCAGGGAGTGAACAGGAGTCGGGGATGGGTGGAGACTGCTTGATGGTGAGGGGAAGGAGGAAGAGAATGCTGTGGAGATGCCCAGAAAGATGTAAAGGCAAGAGGGGTGGGGGGGGCAGTCTCTGTTGTCCTAGATTGTGGGTCTGAGGTGGTGGCGAGACAGAGGAACGCAATGGACTTGCTGGTGGTGATGCGGTTTTATTATAGAGGAAACCAAGGCCCAGGGGGTTGAGGGACTTGCCCGAAGTCCCAAAGTGAGTTGAGGTACAGCAAGATCTCCCACCTTCCCAACCTAGCACAGGTGACAATGTTTGAGTGGAGTGGGTCACATCTGTGGAGGACCCTTTGCACAGAGGTCCCAGGCGAGGCTTGCGGAGGCAGTGGGGCTGGAAGGCCGCTGGGGCTCACAGCAGACCGCAGTGCATGCCTGAGCCTGAGGCTAAGTGCACAGCAGGAGTCTGAGGAGGGGGTATCTGGCTTCATGGGGCCACTGGGACTGAGGGGCCAGGTTTCAAGAAGGTGCAAAATGGGAAAAGGAACCTGGCTTGGTGATTGGCAGGCTGGCTGGTGACCTTGGGATGGAAGAGCCAGCAGAGGTTTGAAAGGAGGCGCAGACACGGAGGCAGCGGCTGTAGACCGCAGGAAATTACCAGAGAACAGGAAGCAGCTTTCCTCAGCTGCTCAATCAATGCTAGTGTTTTCTAGGATGGAGTCCCATGAATTTTGGGATAGAGGAGGTGGTGAACTTGCGATGAGGCGGTGAACTTGCGAGGAGGAAATGGCGCCGGCTGGCCAGGTAGGCTGGAGAGCACAGGGACAGAGGCCGGAGAAAGGAACAGAGCAGATGGGGAACTAAGGCAGGAAGTGGCAGTGCCCGCTGCAGCTTGTCAAGGTCACAGGCTAAGGCGAGTCAAGGTCACAGGCTAAGGCAGAGGATAGGTTTGAAGTCTCCAGTGAGGGGCCTAAGGGGAATGTGAAAGCTGTCAACCTGCACCCAACTGCCCTGGGTCAGCCTCGGGTCCCCCCGATATCCTGGGAGCCAGAGTAATGACTGGTGATACAGCTTCGGGGCCTGGCTGAGCCAGTCGTCCCAGGTCGCCATGGCTGGGAGGTGGGAGAATGGGTCAACGATGTCAGAAGTGGGTCTTGGAGCAGCGGCATGTGAGCACATTCAGAGGCCCAGAGGAGGGGGTTAGCATCCAACTAGAGGGTTGGCATCACAGGAAAGGCAGAGACCAGGCACCAGCACGCCACAGTGATGCAAGGACAGGGCCCAGGAGGAAGCCAGTCTGGGCCCCAGGATGGTGAGTGCCCTGAGCTGGGTGAATACCCCTCAGGGCCTTGGTGCTTCCTGAGCCTAGTGGGCAGCAGAGCCAGTGAGATGGGTGAGCGCTGGAGGGGATGCCGCCTGCTCTCCGCAGCTGGGCCGTGTACCGCCTGGGTCACCAGGGCCCCATCAAAGCCCCACATGCAGCAGCTCATCTCGGCTTTGCTATGGAATTTATTTACATTTCCTAAACCAAGACTGTGAAATGTAACAGGAATGGCATAAAAGGGCCAGATAGGACCTCTGCGAGGGTTGTACACACAGTTGCTCTATTTCCAAACTAACAACTCAGGTCCTCACCCGCAGCCAGGCCCCCCTTTCTTCCTCCAAAAGGAGAGAGAATAGCACCAGGCTTCTGGTAGCTTCACATTTAAAGAGACAAACACACAGGCAGAGGAGGGTGAGAAGAACCACAGTCTGGTTGCAGTAATAATAAAAAGTGGTCTACGAATCGATAGCAAACCCATCTGTCTCCAGATGAATGGCTTGGCCAAAAGAAGTGGGGAGAGGTCCTGCGAGGGGAGGAGGGGAGGGAGGGAGGGAGGGAGGGAGGGAAAGGCACTAGTGGCAGGTGAACTGAGACCCTGGAACAGAACTCCAGGTGGGCAGTCAGAACTGAGGGGCTCCCCACAGGGTGTTCTGGCCACACCCCAGGCTCAGGCAGAGGTCAGTGCTGGGGCTCCCAGTGCGGGGGCTGGAGCTCTGTAAGTGCCGCAGCCCCAGCCCCAGCCCCTCCTCTGCTTCGTATGTTCCCAAGGATCTGTGTGCACCAGCGTGGGGGGCTGGGGGAGGGGACACACAGGCGCTCAGGAAAGCAGGAGAGCCACATGCTTGTGGGAAAGGAAGCTGAGTGGGGGTGGGGAGCACCGGCAACTAACCCCCTGGGCTCTGCAGAGGCAAGTGCCTGTTGAGGGACTGGAAGCCAGGCCGGGGCTCCTGCTGCTCTAGCTTCTCTGGTTCCTCCAGATGCCAACCGCCCCTGCCTTGTGGCCTCTGGAGACTGCCACAGACTCAGGAACAGGGGTGGAGGCAGGCACAGGAGAGCAGCCCCAGGCTGGACTTCGGGTCCTGGCTGACAGGGTGGGAGGACGGCTCTGCAGACCCCCCATGGTTCACTGGGACTTCCAGGGCCTGGCCTGGGGCTCCTGACTGGAGCCATGGCTGCTGCTCCCACATCCGGGCGGCCCTGGGGGTGCGCAGCCTCTGCCTATGTGTGTGACCTGTACCTGGGCACCTGGAGCTGAGTATCTGGCCTGTGAGGAGCTGCAGGCCCAGGGAGGCTCCCAGGAGTTCTCAGCTCACGCTGGGCTGGGGTGAGGAGACAGGAAGGCAGGGTCCTGGGAGAGGCTGGGGCCAGAGCCACTGGGAGCAGCTGCCTCCCCCACTGGTGGGCACAGGGTTGCGGGGAGAGGTTGACGGGCTCTCTGCAGGTCCTCCCGGAGGCTGCGTGCTGGCAGCTGAGTGCAGGTGGGCGGATGGTGGGCTTGGCGCTGGAGGGCAGTGGCGGGGCCGGTCCGCCTGCTGGGGCACAGGGCCAGGACTCTCAGAAGGCTCAGGGCCTGGGGGCCATCCTTCCCCGGGAAAGGGAGGCTGTGCTGCCCAGAGCTCTGCTGGCCTGTCTGTGGGCTGCCAGGGCAAGGGGTCTGGGAGGGAGAGGCAGGTCTTTGGGTGGCACCAAGACAGGAAAGAGTCCGGAGACCTGGGCTCAGGGCTGGGAAGCGGAAGGGAGAGAGGGCGGCCACAGGCTGTCCTGGCACCACAGGGGCTGGGGGCTCTTGGTGTGAAGAACGAGGCTGCGGGCTTCTTCTCGGCATTGCCACTGGGGAACTGAGCCTTCCGCTTGTGACCGACGGCCAGGTCTGGGCCAGACGAGAGGTCTGTAAAGCCGGAGCTGGTGAGGAGGCACAGGCAAGCAGGGCTCCGGGACGCCGGTGTCCCGGGAGGGTCCGCGGAGATGTCAGCTGCCCCCTCCAGGTCCCGGCAGCCTGATGCCGGTGCGGGTGTCTCGCCGGACTCCACAAATCCGACTGATGCCTTCGTGCTGCCCACTGTCCCATCATGCACCGGGCTGCCTGGGGGCTGGCATGCAGGTTCTCCTCTCATCCTGGGAGAGGCAGTCCTGGGAGGGGAGGGCTGGCTGGGGGGTGGAGTCTCAGGACACAGAGGGTCTCGATCTGAAGCCGCGGAGCCGGGCCTCCTGTGGGGAGAGAGGCACCAGTGGGCCGCAGCGCTCAGCCCCTCAGCCTCCGGGCAGACCCTCGGCAGGGCTGAGCGCAGGAGGGCCGGGGCCGGGGCGCGTGTGGCTGCCCTTGGGCTGTGGGCTGAGGCAAGTCGTCCGCTCCGGGCCCTGTGGGCCTGACCCTGCAGCAGCGGCCAGCGCCGTCTGCACCGCTCCTGGGCTCTGCGGCCTGTGGTCAGCGCTGGCCAGAGGAACAGGTTAGAGGCTGTTCCATTTAATCATGTCGCAGAGGAGGCCGCGCCCTTTGGTGGCTGTGAAGGCACTGGAGCCTGACTGTGAGGTGGACTGGGGCTGAGAGGGGAGGCCACTGTGCCTCGGTGGGCAGCAGGGGAGCTGGGCTCCCTGACCTGGAAATCCCTTCCCCACCTGTACATGGCTAGACGTACACGAGACTGGGCACAGGCCAGGAGCGCCCACAGCTGACTGCTAATGCGCAGGCCTGTGCGTGTCAGCGCGTCACTATCTAGTCGGGTGAGGCCCACTCGGCGGCACCATAGTAGAGAACGTCCCCCCCAGAACGGGAGGGAAAAAGAAAATGCACCACACCCTGCGGGTGCCAGCTGGAGGGCCCCTTTCCCCTCAGAGAGGTGGCAGGAGAAAGGCAGCAGTGCGCCCCCCAGCCCTGGGGACAGCAGCACGGTGCTCACCTAGGGAGGCTGGCCCAAAGGGCGAAGTCCACAAAGCTGTGGTTGAGGTGGGCGATGAGCCGGTCCACTTCTGCGTAGGGCTGTGCTTCGAGGGCGAAGCCTCGGTGCCTCGTGCTCTGCAGATGCTGCCAGAGGGAAAGAGGAAGCGAAGGGTGAGACAGGGCTGGGGTGGACCCAAGCAGGCCTCCAGCTGGGGGGCACAGCCCTATCAGGGGAGGGAGACTGGGTGGGAAAGCCTCCCTCAGAAGAGTGCAGAGCAGCTGCTAAATGGGGCAGGGGGGGAGGGGTGAGCCTTACCTTGTGGAGCTCCTCATAGGCCTCTTGGCAGCACTCGCAGTAGCCCTTCTTCCTCTGGGGCAGGGCGCGGCTGGCTGACCGCGGGCTGGGCTCTTGGTCCTTGGGGTCTCTGAAGAGGAAATGGGGGTCATGAAAGTAGCTCTCAGAGGGGGAACTGCTCTAATACCAGGGGCACTGGCCAGGGAGGGGCAGGCCAGAATGCAGGCCTCAGCAGGATCATGGTGCAACCAGTGGTGGCAACCAGGACGGTGAGCCCTGTCTGAGCACTATCCCTTCCCGGCCCATTCATCTCAAACCAGACAGGGAGGTAGCAGTGAGAATCCTTCATGGGACAGTTCTAGATCTGGGCTTGTACCCACAGGCATCTAACCTGCAAGCTGTCACCCGCATTGTGGCCATTCAGATCGCTCCCACCTGGTTTCTCATCTGAAGTCAGTCCCCAGTTTCTACAGGCCTCAAGGGCAACTGCTACTTGGCTGTCCAAGCAAACACAACAGGTCCAACACACTCCCCTTTAAGGACTAGCTGCAGGATGCAGAACTCAGAAAACAGAAAAGAGCCAATAAATTCAATTGCATACAACTGAAACACGGCAGAAACACAAGCAAATCCATATAGCGGAAAACCGTGCGGCCGTAGAGGGGAACAAGGAGGCGCTAGGTGCTAACAGGAAATTAATCTAAGATATATTAAGTGGAAAAAGCAAGAACCAGCACAGTGAGTATCACACTAGTCTTTATGTAAGAGAGCAAAGGATGCAGGCTGTTCCTCTGCACACATAAACTGTCTCTGGAGAGAGACCCGAGATCTAGAGCAAGGAACATGGGTGTGGAATAGACTTTTCACTTTAAACCTTTTGTTAACTCTTCAATTTTGAACCAAAATATAATAATTTAAAAATAAAAAAATTCAAACATTCCTTCCCACACAGATTTTCTACACACACACACACACCCCCGGAACTCTGGGCCGACCAGCCCCCCTTTATCCTGTGCGCTTCACAAGAAGACACCAGAGCTTTATTGCTTCCCCACTTCCCCCGTACAACCTCCTGGCTCCTCTACCGCCCCAAGGTCGCTTCAGGCCGAGTAACACTTCCTGGCTCTGAACCCAGGCCACCCCCTGGCTGGTTCTCCCTGGTACCCCTTGTATCTTCTGGAAAAATACGAAGGGCACCTCAGCTCATTCTCTCCTACCTCCCTGCTCTGTCTACTGCCGTATTTCCTGGCTTTTCTCCCATAGGTACTATTCCCAGACTGGTGACCTATCTGCTGGAGGAACACAGACGCAGGCCCCAGGAACTCTTGTGCTGGGTCTGCCCTGCAGCACCGCTCCACAGGGTTAGAAGTCAGGACCCCGTGGCCAAAAGTCAGAGAGTGTCTGAGAAACACGATGCAGCCCTGGAGGCACGCTCCTTCTGCACGCTGGTAAGCAAAGGTGCAAGTTCTCAGTCTGCTGCAGAGGGCTGGTCACAAGTAAGGTGCCTCGCCCCTCTGTTACTCCTGCTATTTAGCCCAACAGTGCCTTGGGATCACCAGGGGGCCTGGTGAGAATGCAGATTTTTTTTTTTTTTTTTTTGAGACTAGGTCTCACTTTTTTTGCCTGTGGAACCGCAGGCTCTCGTTGCCCGGGGTACCACAGACTCAAGCAATCCCCAGCCTCAGCTTCCCAGGTAGCCGGGATTACAGGCGCGTGCCACCACGCCCAGCTATTTTTTGGGACTAGGTCTCTCTACGGGCCCCAGGCGGGAATCGAACCGCGATCCCTAGCCCCGGCCGCTTCATAGGCTGAAGCTTACAGGCACGAGCCACCGTGCCCAGCCTGAGAATGCAGATTTTGAGGCTCCATCCTGCAGACCGATTCTGTAAGTTTGACACTCAGGGATGTGTATTTCCTATGGGGGCTGGGGGGATCTCATGACGTTGGTTTATAGATCTATGTTCAGAAACCAGCCGATTGTCCTCTACATGCTAAGGTCCGATTTTCCAGTAGGGATGGAGAACACCAAATGAAACAGATGAACATTCCTAGCATCTCTCTTCCCTGGGCTTAGTTCCCAGAATAGACTTTGCCTAAAGAGCTAACACATGGCCATTCCCAAATCTGACCAGCAGGCCCCCAAGGGGAAGAACTTTGGCCTGGAACCAGCCCTTGGTACCAGAAACCACAGAGACCCACCTGGTGTGATGTGAGCTGCCCGGGATCATCGGGGCCTCGAAAGGACTTGCATCCTTGGGTCCCAGAAAAGAAATTTCAGGAAAGGATTTAAACTGATGGTGGAAAGGACGAAACTTCCTGCAACACAGAAAACTTCCATTTTGACTACGGTGGGGAAGGGAAAGGATGAGGAAGGGGGTCAGCCTGACTCCCTAGAACTTCAACCCTGATGAAGTGGGGGCTCATTGTCACAATTTGTGGGGCACTCCTCCTCTGAAGCTCAGCCCCACCTCTGACCTGAGTGGAACAGTGGTGACCATGTTTCACATGAGAGGGAACCCCAGAGGTTCTGGGACTTGCTTGAGGGTTCATGGCACGTAAGTAGCCACACCAGGCTGAAGCCGCATGGCCCAGCTCCCTATCTAGTCTGGTGGCCGGCAGACTCCCAGTGAACCCTGCTGTGTCTCTGCTAGTATACCTCCCAAGTCTGGCCACACAGGCCTGAGCCGCCGGGCACTGGATAGGCCGCAGTCTCCTCCCGAGTGATAAGAGGATCAAGTCTTCTGGACCCTTGAGGAGGTGTGTTTCACAACCCTGGCACTCCCCTTCCTCCTCCGCAACATGTCTGCACAGAAGACTAGCACGTTGAGGATGGTAAGGTTAGCGGGGCTTTTAAGAGGCCCTGCTGCGAGACAGCATGTGGGATACACAAGCTCTGTGTCCGGCATGAGGGACAGTCGCACAGCCTTGCCTGCCGCATGTGGGGAGAGACTGAGGCACTGGTGGTGCCTCTTGGCTGTGGACAAGTCATGACTCCCAGGATGGGACAGGCGGTGGAGGGGTTGTTGTTGAAGGAGGTGTCCCACTGAACTGGGGAGAGCGCGCCTCTGCACCACTCCTGAGCCCCCTTCGTCACAGTGTGGTCATCAATGCCAACGCTGCACATGTCGGGAAGGCAACTGAGGCCCCTCTGGAGGGTGGGTGGGCATGCCAAGCTCCCAGGGCTATGTCATTCACTTTCTTGCCTGAGGCGAGGGGCACAGAATCCCCGTCCTTTCTGCTGGGTATATGTGTCCTTTCTATTTGGACTTTGTTTTGAGATCACTGTCACTCAGAATCGGGATCCAGGACTCACTGAAGGCTGGTGCTGACACAGGCGGCTAACAACCGGTCAGGAGATCATCAATGTGATTGTCCTGCCTGGAGGGGCCCTAAAGGCAGGTGGGCAAGGCAGGGTGGAGAGGCCAGTGGGTGGGACAGTCCGAGGGCCCAGGCATGGGCTCCAACACACAGCTAAGCCGCAGTATCTACGGTCCTTAATGCTCTGACCTGCTCCCCTGGTAAGAGCATGCACTCCTGTAAGGTGAGTTTATACCCAGGACTGTCGACAATATGCCAGGAAAAGGTTTTGCACAACAAAACAGAGAGGCTTCTTCAAGCACAGGTGGTCTGAGATGGGAACCCCCCTCCCCGCCCCCAGCAACCTCCTTTCAGCCAGGATGGCTGTTCTCTGTACTGGGGCTGGTCATGTGTCAGTGAGCACCAAGAAGGCAACGAGGAACAGCACGCCTGGGGAGGGTGTCAGGAGCTCCTAACAGCGGCGCAGCAGAAGTTCATACCCAGGGCGATTACCCTCTGATTTGTGCCTAAGAGGAGCGTCGATGCCATCTCTGGATGCTCCTCTGTTCCATGTGAGACTTCCCCAAGATGGGGGAGGAGACAAAGGTGCAGGCCTGGCGGGGTGAGGGGAGAGGCCCCACGTACCTGCTCTCATCTTCGACTTTGAGGAACGGAGCCTTCAGCCTGGCCACTGGAAGGGAGGAAGGCATGCATGAGCCTGCGCTGTGCCAGGAATGCAGGGGTGCAGCTCTGCCAAAGCTGAGAGCCTCTTGGGGCAGAACACAGGCCTCTGGGGCGAGCCTCGCCATCAGCAGAGGTGGAACACCACTCCCATGCACCGCCCCAGATCTCTGCCCTGGGAGGAAAAGTCCCACTGCTGGGGGGAGGATAAGGGTGCCCTGAGAGCCTCAGCAGAAAGCAGGCCCCTCCTGGGTGTGGGGTCCACCGACTAGCAGACACCAGGCTGGCTGGGAGAAACCCCAGCCTCTGTCAGCTTCTGCTAAAAGCGCCAGGCCCTTCCCCGACTTCCCTCCTGGTGTCTTGAAATCCTGATGGGACTGAGGACACACCTCAGACAGGATTCTGCTGAGGGCCCTGGGTTTTTAAGAGGGGAGTAGAGAGAAGGAGAAGTAAAGAGTGTTTAGAGAGCCTAGCAGAAGGACAGTTAAAAAAAACAAAAAAAACAAAAACCACATCGAGGGTGAAATGTGGCCCCTGAGAAAATAGGGCAAAGGGGTGCTGGGAAGACAAATCTAGAGTCAATTAATCAAGAGATTCTGCACCCCCTGCAAGCGTGTTACCTGCGCAGTTTACAGAATGTCTCAGGCACCGAGAGCCACTTCCACTTTCTGTGGCTGCCAGAAGTCCTGTCAAAAGGCAGCTGAGGCACGTTGGAAGCTGGGCAGAGTAACAGCCACCAAATTCCCTAGGTGCCACACAGCTCCCATACCTGCACGAGGCTGCCACTAGCACCCCAGCAAAAACCAGCCCTCTTCCCTGAGCAGCAGCTCCATTAATTACTTTTGGGGGGTGCCTTCTTGTCTTGTCTAATTAACTGACAGTGATTAAAATCAATTCCCCCACAGATTTCCTTGAACTGCGAACATGAGAGGTGCCAAGTGACTTTTCTTAGCTTCTGCTTGTGCACAATAAATGCCACTTAAAGAGCATCTCTGGGAGAAGCATCCAGGGGGAGAATCTCTCCTGCTGTCCAAGAGGAGCCAGGAGCCGAGTCTGTCAAGCTGCCTGTTTGCCAATTGCAGGCAGCTTGGCATTTCTGACAGTGGCGGGCAGCTGTCAAAAACTGCCCACCCCAAACTGCTCCTGAGTCAGCGGGAAAAGGAGGCTGAGCTTCCGTATACGCCCAGGAGCAGCCAGGGGACACAGGAGCCTGCATGACCACTGGGGGTCCTGGCGCTAGGCACTGCGCTGCCTGCAGTGTTCCCAGGCCAGCAGCTCTGAGCCCGCTCGTGGGCAGCCCTCGTGAAGCCCAGGCCCTGGGAACACTGCAGGCAGCGCAGCCTAGACTCACTTCCTGCCACAGAAAAGTGAGCAGATGCTGCCACAGAGGGAGTCATGGGGCAGCATTTAGGGAGGGAGGGATTGCAATTAGATGAGGAAAACTACCACACTGACCTTTCCGCGTTCTTGACTCTGCTGCTGGACCTGTTCCCTAAATGGGAAGGGAAAATAGGTTAAGGATGTGAGGGAGCCAGGGAGGGCAAGGAACTGAGCAGGTCACTGAGAGCCTGGCCCACTTGCCTCCTGCTGTCCTGGGCACGCGCTAGAGCAGACCGAGTGCAGCATACGTTTGCCTGCCCAGGACCCACCGGGCACTGTGTGTGAGTCTGGGGGAGAGAGGCAGGGAGGGCCACAGGACAGAACAGAGAGTGCAGCTGCAGTGCCACAGGCCTGGTGTGGACTGGAGGCAAGTAGCCCCCAATGCAAGTGGCACCTGCCTGCCCCGGCTGTAGTGACCTGACAGCACAGGTGCCCGCTCACTGCCAGTGTGTGTTATCCGGGCCCTGCTGCCACGCCAGGTTAGCTTACAGGACAAACCTATGGGCTCTCCTGTGCCCCAGCCTGTGTACCTGGGCTCTGCTGGTCAAAACTAACACTTAGGCCAAGGTCAAACAAAGTATAAAAACAAAGTGGAACAAATGGAAAAGTCAGTTTAAGAGTTGGGGGGCGGGGGTGTGATGAGAGATCCTGTGGACCTATGATAGCCTGTGCCTCTGTCTCCAAAAAAGTTCCAGATTCCCCTCCCGGTCACACATCCAGGACAGATACAACCCAAAGCTTTCTACATCCCCATTGACTATCAGCAGACTATACCCAGAACTCGTTCCAAAAGACTCCCAAACAGGATCACTTGAGTCCGTGGTACCCTGGGCAACATAGCAAGACCTAATCTCCAACAAACAAACAAAAGACTCCCAAGCACCTACAAAATAGAACACTAAGTGAACAAAGCGGAGTAAAAACACCATAAATTTGCATTAAAAGGGGAACATTTTTGGCATATATGCATGTATATGCCTGGAGTCCTGGAAGAATACCTGAGAAACTAGCCACATTGCTGATCTTGGGGTGGGAGCTTGGTGACTACAGAACAGAAACTAAGTAGGGACTTTCAGTGTATACACTTTGGTGTCATGAAAAATGTAAACCTATTTAACAGCAGCAGCAGCAGCAAAACCCCAAAGACTCCCAGACCAAGGGCGTAGAGTGAGGGTCACTGAGGCTGAGGGACCCATCTAATTTACACGTTTCACCACTATTGTTGGTTCTGCTCCTGGGTGCCAGGCCCTACGGGAATCTGCGGGGCTCAAACCTTCCTCAGATTTAGGTTGGGTGAAGACACTAAGGTTTTAAATCAGCTGGGACTCTCCTAATGTGGTACACACAGTCCTAATCCAGCAAAGGAAGGAAATGCCAAATAAAATTTTGGAATACTGCCGCTATTTCAAACCATGGTATCCCCACTCCTGCCCACGCAGGCTCATGCTCAAGCAAAATCACCCCCCAAATGGTGCCTGGCCAGCAGTCATGCACATTTACAAGTTTCATCTAGGCCAGTTCTGCCCACAGGCAGCCAGGACCCAAGCCAATGAACCCTCAATATACCATGGGAGACTGGCAGGCTGCATGGGGCACGCAAAGCTGTGGACATCAGCACTGAGAGGCTATATGTCTCTTACTTTCTCCAGGTTGGCCAGAATCTGGAGCCTTCATTGAGTTACCAAACGTCACAGGAGTCACTGTTTGGAAACCATCTGTTTTGCTTCAGTTCAGCAGGATGACCTACCTCTGGCTTCTGTGGGCCTTGTTTCTTTACACATAAAGCATCCAGAGTCAGCTGCTGCACACGGATCATCATTTCTGCGGAGAAAACAGAGGGCCAAGGCTAAAGGCATCCACTCATTTGCAGAGCAAGACCCCTTCCTGTGGTAGGAAGATGAAACCTCTCCCAGTGCAGCCCTTGGCTAACTCCAGCCTTGCCTGCCACCTTCTGGCTACAAGTCACCTCTGCACCTACTGATACTAAATAAAGGGTTCGGGTCCTCTAACCCCAGAAAAGCACTTAGGCTGGGCTCATTCTCTTTTGTGGACCCAAATACAACTCAGTTTTGAATAGAAGGTGCCTTACAGCTCTCAGAGGGTTTTAAGGAGTATTGCTGAAGAGATGCTTCCATGGAAAGACCAAGTCATATGAGCTGCTCAGATGTTGTCTGAGGTGGAAGGCCCAGCAGGGGCTATGCCACACACTGGAGGTATTCTAACATGCAGGAAAGCAGGAAATTAGGTCAGGAATGGCTGACTTTCAGGGCTGCTAGAGCTCCCAGCCCAGAACCGTCTGTGCAAACTCTCCATTCTCCTGATGGACCACAGACCAAAGGGCAAAGGAGCATGCTGGATAGCCCGTGGAGCTGTCCCATCTGGACCAGTTCCCCACGATGGCTCAGGCTCCTAAAGGAGCAGGGTGTGTGGCCAGACAAGGCCAGTAATCAGGACGGCGAGTCCAGCACACTCTGCTTAGAGCCTGCACACCAGCGCTCGAGTGTGAGCGACGACAGAAAAGAATGTGGAATTCAATCAGGGCAACTAGTTTGGAATGTGGGTCACATTACTCACTCCTGAGGAGACTGTGAGTGACTGATCTGATCCGAAGCTTAGTCCCATCTCTATAATGGGAGAGGACTGCAGTGAGGATTAAACGGCTTAATAGCTGAGACATAGTCATGGACATCAGGGTTACTGCCTTACCGTAAAACAGGATCATCGCACCACTCTGAGGGGGCCAAATGAAACCCTCCATGCGCTGCGCTCTGTGATGGCCCCAATGGTCTCTAGACATCTCCCCCAGTTTTGTGGATCCACACAGTAACAGCATGTCTGGCTGACAGCCCCCAGAAGCTCAAACAGCACCACCCTCTAAAGCAAGGATGTGCCCCTGGGCAGATACAGTACCATCCACATGCAGAATCCTCACTCCCCAGGAACGGGCATTGGTCAGAAGGCTGCTGCTCCCGTGGCCTCCTCCACTGCTGCTCCCCTGGAAAGACAGCAGTGTGAGCTGGAGCAGAGGACTCCTCAGGGCCTAAATACTACAGGGGTGGGTTGCCCTGGCTTCTGGGAGCGCTGGGTGATCCACATGGGGGATAGTGGGGAAAGCAGGCAGGAGGGAGGAAGCACCACATTTGGTAAATCAAGGTCAAGGGCGACCCTGTCACCACCTGGGCTGTCACACCAGGAGAGGAAGACTTCTGGTGTGTCCCTATGCTCTGCTCTGGCCGCTGTGACTAGGAAGGAACTGCTTCAAGAGCTGCTGTGGGGAGGGGACCCGTGGAGAGAGCTTTCCCAGTAAATACCAAAAACGAATACTGCGGAGCAGGACACAGCTGCACCTGAGACCACCCTGCCTGTCTCAGCCGGCGCACCCTGACTGGGCCGTCACCTTAACAACTCCTCCTCCCACTATATTGTAATGGCCCAGGATTCTCACACAAGGAAGAAACAGCTACTTGTAGGGCCGGGCACGGTGGCTCGTGCCTGCAAGCTTCATTCAGCCTATGAAGTGGCTGGGCCTAGGGATTGCGGTTCAAGTCCCGCCTGGGGCCCATAGTGAGACCTAGTTCCAAAAAATAGCTGGGCATGGTAGTGTGGGCCTATAATCCCAGCTACCTGGGAAGCTGAGGCTGAGGACTGCTTGAGTCTGTGGTACCCCGGGCAACGAGAGCCTGCGGTTCCACGGGCAAAAATAGCAAGACCAAGTCTCAAAAAAAAAAAAAAAAAAAAAGAAACAGCTACTTGTAAAAGATGGACAATGGCTGAAGTATATGCGGGACAGTCACATCCCACAGGGTCTCTCCAAGGCTCTCTTGGTAGCTCTGGGCTTGGAAAGTTGAAGGAGCCAAATCCTGGCCCCACTGCTGGCTCTGGCCAAGTAACTGAGCTCACTTCCTCATTTGTAAGAAGAAGGACATGGAGACGGCACTCGACATGTGGAGGGCCCACTTTGTCAGTACTTCACAAGATCTCAGCTGGAAGCTGATCAAACCCCTCTAGGCAGAGGCAGCCACCGGCAGTCCATCTCCCGGCTCACCTGGTTTCTGATGGCCTTCTGCAGCAGCTCCTTCCCCCTGCTCAGAGGCACCTGGCAGGAAGAAGAGCAGTGAATTTCAGTGCAGACGACCTGGGCACAGATGTTTACATGGGAACTGGCAAGGGCGCCTTGGAGTAACAGCCTTCGGAAAGTCAGCAGTGACAGGAAGCAGGGGTGGCAGAAATGAGAGCCTGGAAGTCAGATATAATCCCAGCTACCTGGGAGGCTGAGTCTGGGGATCACTTGAGTCTGCGGGTTCAAGAACCCTGGGCAACATAGCGAGACCCAGTCTCAAAAAAAAAAAAAAAAAAGAAAAGAAAAGAAATGAGAGCCTGGAGACCCTCTCACAGGTCAAGGTAAAGCCACATACAAGGACAGGTCACTCACAGGTAGCTGCAGTGGGACAGCATGGGCCCTGTGAAAGGGCATTTGGTGTCCCGGAGAGGGGGTCAAGGTGTGACGAAGCGCTAAGACCTCTCCTATAGATATTCTTTGCTCGCCAGCAGAAAAACACAGCAAATGTTGCACCTTAGAAAATGACCTCTTCATGCACCCTTCAATACTCAGCTGGTAGAGCGGAGGACTGTAGATGGGACATGAGTAGAAAACAACCTTTTCTTCACTCCTAGGAAGTACTGTCCTTCATCACAATCCCCAGTGTGTACTCACAGATATGTGAACATGAGTCCAAGTTAAACCATAAAAAGAACATAAACCTTGGGGAAACAGTCACACTGCATCCTCAAAGGTGAGATACGTATGGCCGAAATGTTCCCAAACTGCTCTCCTCAGGAGCCAAGAAGGCAACGGCGGCCTCCTCGGGGCACTCCTGCCCAAGCAATCCCAACAGGCCCTCTCTAGTTTACAGAGGACCCCACTGTTTCTGAGCCTCTGATTCTGAAGTCCTATAAAAAGTGAACAATCCTCACAGGAGGATTAGCATGCTGCTGGGTGTCCAGAGCCAGGGCCATGATAAAATATTCCTGGCCCTGAATTCAAATGAGAGGTAAAATTAAACCAGATGAAATGAAAACCCAAGACGGCCGATAAGGGCTCGCTGAGGCTCATTTCTGTTGTTTACGGAACACACCTCTGCTTACCCTGCAGAGTTCTTACCGAGTCCACAGGTCTCAGCGCAGGTCTGGCAGGGCCGCCTCTGGGACTGCCCGTGGCCGGTGGTGTCTCCGTCCTGACCTCGCTAGGGCTGGGGCAGCCTCCGTGGCTGGTCCCGCGGCTTTCCGCCTTCGCCTCCTTGCGGCTGGACACGATGTAACTCACTTCTTTGCTCAGAAAACCCTCAATTACCTGAAAGCAGATCACAGAGGTGGCTGAAAACCAAAAGGCAGATGGAGAATCATCAATATTAAGAGGTTGGGGAAGGATATCTTGGCTGCCAGCAGTTCCAGAATCAATGTCTTTAAATAAGTCAAATGCAATTCAGTACCAAGTCCCCAAGAAGACAGCATCCTGAAATACAATAGGGTTTATATCTAATGCAGTTCTGTCTCTAGAAATGCTGTTCCTGACCAGCAGCAGGAGGCCAGAGGCTCTGAATTAGAGGCCAGCCTTGAGGATGCATTGAGTCAGAGCACACAGAACGGACTGGAGAAAGAGCAGCTTGGTTAAGCCGTGACTTTTCTAGGAGACACAGGGACATCCAGACACCACATCTGTAATCTTGACCACACTACCAACAGGAGCCCAAAATACACAAGAAAGGGTTCAACTACCGGTCACCCACAAAGGAGTTCACTTTGATGACTCCTCTGGGCACTGAGTATGTCTGTCTCAACTCTGTGACCCAGGAATCAACACAGTGCCTGTGTTGAATCAATACAGTAGCACTTAATTCTGCGGGAAGGAGATAAAGAGAAGCGAGTCGGTGAATGCTTCCTATTTTTTTTTTTTTTGAGACTAGGTCTCGCTATTTTTGCCTGTGGAACCCCAGGCTCTCGTTGCCCAGGGTACCACGGACTCAAGCAATCCCCAGCCTCAGCTTCCCAGGTAGCTGGGATTACAGGCGCGTACTACCACGCCCAGCTATTTTTTTGGAAGTAGGTCTTGCTACGGGCCCCAGGTGGGACTCGAACCGTGATCCCTAGCTCCAGCCGCTTCATAGGCTGAAGCTTACAGGCACGAGCCACCGTGCCCGGCCCCGGTGAATGCTTTCTAACTCTCTGCTTTCTAATATCTGCTGATTCCTGTAAACACTCCTGGTATGGCTGGTTTCAAGCTACCGGATGCCGGTACTGACTGGAGAACTGGAAAAGGATGCTAACAATGGGCTCTCAGTATCAGTACCAGTCAGTGCAATCTCACCACTGCAAATAATGGTTAGTGTCTTCTGAAGTGTGACTGGCTGAGAAACCTGGCCCCTCAGTTGTACAAACTGTCTGGTTCCTCAGAAAGCTAAATAGACATTACCCTACAAATATACACCCCAAAGAACTGAAAACAAGGACTTAACAGATACTTGTAGAGTGAAGTTCACCGTAGCATTATTCCTAAGAGCCAGAGCATGGAGACCACTCAGGTGTCCAGGGACTGACAGAAGGAAAAACAAAATATGGTAAATACATAATATAGCGGAACTTCACTCTGCCATGAAAAGAAAAGCAGTTCTGATAGCAGCCCCTGCATGGATGAACCTTGAAAACATGAAGCTAGATGAAATAAATCGGACACAAAAGAACATACATATGAGTGCTTCCACTGAGGTGAGCTATCTGAAATGGGCAAATTCAGAGGTAGAATAGAGTTGTGGGGATGAGGGGAATGGGAAATGGGAAGTTAGAGTCTAATGATTACAGTCTCTGGGGAGATAAGTTTAGCAAGCAGATATAGTTTCAGATATGGAAACAGATAATGGTTACATGACAATATAACTAATGCCAATGAACTGTACACCTAAAAATGGTTAAAGTGGTATCTTGTATGTTATATACATTTTACCATGTTTTAAAGAAATCTTTAAAGATGCAGGAGTGTATCTGACAAAAGCAAATGCTGGGGGGGGGGGGGGCAGCAACTACCCTGAATGAGAGGGACGTACACTCTCCCACCACAAGGTGGAGCCATTTTTGCATCTCCTTGAATTGGACTCATTTTGACTAGCAGGACGCAGTGAAAGTAGTATGTGTGAGTACTGGAACCCAGGTCCCAAGACCCCTTCACTTCTTGGGGTTGGTAAGTCTGCTGGTCAAGCTTAAATCGTGTAATACCATCTCAACACACAATGTATTAAGTAGCCATGGATTCTCTGAGAAGTCACACAGCCAGCACCAACTGCCAGATATGCAAGCAAGGCCAACTTGGGACTTCCAGTTCAGCTGCACCGCATGTGTCCGTGAGACTGGGAGAGAAAGCCCTGGGTCAACCATGGAACAGCAAGAAATGACAAACTGCTGTTTAAAGCCCAAGTTCTGGTGTGGCTTTTTCATATAGCAAAGGGAAATGGCAGAACAAACTGAAAGTTCAAAATGTAATTTTAGCCCAGTTTAAGTATATAATCCATCCTCTATCCATTGCCACTGCTGAATTCCTAAACCTCTGAGTTTGTTAGCTAGAGAGCAAAGAGCCTCTGCATTCCAAGTCTGCTGATGCAGTTTCCCCAGCCCCGCCACTTCTGGCCAAACACTGTCATACTATTTTCTAAACACAAGAGATATTTATGTCACCCCTTACTAAATGTACCATATGACATGTGCTGGAAGATATTTTAGTGGATTCAAAATCAGCCAATTTTTTTTACCCAAAGTTGTTCACCACAGTTATTTACAAGGGCTAAAATTCAGAAATAGCCTGCATGCTCATAGGATAACAGTCAAGTAATGAATAATCCACTCAAAAGAGTATTATACTCTCATTACTAATACTAACTCATGAAAGACAATAATGCTAGCAAAGTGCTAATGGTTTTACAGATAAGGGAAAAAAGTGGTTATCAAACATGTACTCATGGTCACAGCTACACAGAAAAGCAGCATTTAGTAGAGGAAGACAGGAAAGAGACAGAAATAGATGTGTGGCTACTTCTGGTGGGTGATGACAATGTTTCACAATTGGCTGGTAATGGGATTATTTGCCTACCCTATGAAGATACTAAGAACCGATGAACTGTATACTTGGGTGAACTGTAAGGTATGTGAATTAGATCTCAACAGTGCTCTGAAAAAGACAAAAGAGACCAGAAGAAAATATATATTAAAATGATGGTTGTCATTTGGAGTAGCTTCAAGTTCTATGAAATATCTGGAATGGAAAAAATAATTTTTCTAGTTATTAAAAAAAAGCAAAACACTTTCCTTTAAAGAATTAATACTTAAAATGACTCTGGAAAAATGTAGTGCTACCACTGAAAATTGCTGAAAGCCAAATATCACCCCACTCCAGTTCCTGCCATAAAGGCATGTGTGTCTAAGAAGTGAAGCAGTTTACATACCCCACCCAGCTGCTGAATGGCTCCTGTCAAAAACTGTAGATTCTTGCCAGCAGGCAGATCCAGGTAAAAGGACTTTCCAGAGAAGGGCTGCCTCCTAGCACCTGGTGATCTCTTCCGGCATTTTTCAAGACAATTGGAAACTCCCAGGTGAGCTCCTAGGAAAACAAAGAGGAGCAGAGTGAGAAGCAGGAGATAAGGGTTTTACAAGTCAAGCAGCTCTCATCAACAGCACAGATCTAGGCACACAAAGATAAATGCGAGATGAGTGTTCCTCACATCAGGAAGCTTGGGGAGGAGCAAGTGGCCACTCGGTTGTTGCTGGTGGGAATGCCAATGGCAGCACTTTGGAAAAGAGTCTGACAGTTTCTCGGACTGTTTTGTGTCAGTCAGTCTAGGTTAACAAAGTTACTCCATGACCCAGATAAAAACAAGTGTTGGTGAGAACGCAGAGAAATTAGTCTTCATATTTTGCTGGTGGGAGTGTAAAATGGTGCAATCATGGGAAGATAGTCTGCCAGTTCCTTGAAAGGCAGAATACAGAAGTTACCAGACAACCCAGCACTTACACTCCTAGGTATAAACTCAGTAATAAAGCCCTATGTCTAAACCCTTGTAGACAGAGGTGACAATGGTAGAATGCATAAGAATCAAAGCGTGGAACCCTGTATGCCCACCACCACCACCTGATGAACGAACAAAACATGACGCAGACAACAAAAGACCACAGCATTCAGCAGTGAAAAGGAACGGGGTGCTAATACATGTGACAACAAGGACGGACTACGAAAATACACTACGTGGAAGAAAACAGTCACAAAAGACTACAAATGCTATAGATTCCAATTATAGGAAACATCTAGAACAGGAAAACCCAGAAACAAAACAGATCAGTGACAATCAAGAGTGGAGCCTGAGGGAAAACTGGGAGGGACTGACAATGAGGATGGAGTTCTTTCTTGGGGGTGATAAAAGTTCTAAAATGGTGATGGTCACATAACCCTGAACTAAAAGTCCCTCAACTGTACATGCTCTATGGGTAAACTGTATGGTATGTGAATTCTCTCTTAATAAGGCTGTTATTTAAACATTTTTTTTCTGAGCTTCAAGATTTTCATAGTCTTGAATGGTTTCTTCCTAAGATAATCACAAAAGGTCAGAAAGTAACACTATAGTGGAGAAACCCAGCAGACATTAATCAAAGTTAAGGTGCCTGGCGACGGGTTTGAGCCTCATAACATACTCCTGGCACATGGCCAGAGATGGCACTGTATGAGGTCTCTTCATACAGCCTGAATTCAATACCGGGGACACACGAAAGAGAGGGAATGCTGGTCTTAAAATGAACCAAAATCATGAAAAGACAGAGAATGTGCCTCCTCCCAAACAGGACTGACTTAGGAGCTATGACAACTAAAAGCAATGTGTGACCCTAGATTAGACCTTAAACCAGAAAAAGGACACTGGGGACCATCTCCTGATTTTCCTGATTGTACTATGGCCACATAAGATGTCATCTGGAGGAAGCTGTGCAAAGAGTAAACAAGAGCCCCTGGACTATTTTTCCAGCACTTTTGTAAGTCACATTATTTTAAGATGAAAAATGTAAGGAAATATAAACAAATCTGAATAAATGAGTCAAATCATAACAGTGTGAGCTGTCAGATTAGGTTAAAGAACTTTTCCGGAAGGAATCAGGAAGAAATGGACAATAGAGAAGGTTAAGGATAACCAGAGGACAGGGACAGAAGTGTCAACAACAGAAAGCTGGGGGGGGGGGGAATAATACAGAAAAGAAAATATTTGGAGAACTCATGACCCAGGCCTCTAAAATATATGTGAAGTATGAATACACACCCTTTTGTTCTCTCCTCAAAACCCACTAAAATGACAAAGAAACAAACTGAGGGCACTGGGCATGGCACAATGCTGGAATGAAGCAAAGGGCTGAAAAAGGATTATTTAGAAACTTTTACAAGGAACAATGAAGACTCTCAGGACCCCACCCCAGCAGAAGACTAAAGTGGTGATTCTTTTTTTTTTTGAGACTAGGTCTCGCTATTTTTGCCCGTGGAACCGCAAGCTCCTGTTGCTTGTGGTACCAGACTCAAGCAATCCCCAGCCTCAGCTTCCCAGGCAGCTGGGATTACAGGTGTGTGTCACCACACCCAGTTATTTTTTAAGACTAGGTCTACACTGTGTTGCCCCGAGCAGGACTCAAACCGCGATCCCTAGCCCCAACCACTTCATAGGCTGAAGCTTACAGGCACGAGCCACTGTGCCCGGTTTAAAGCAGTGATTCTTTTTTTTTTTATTTTGAGACTAGGTCTTGCTATTTTTGCCTGTGGAACCGCAGGCTCTCGTTGCCCGGGGTACCACGGACTCAAGCAATTCCTAGCCTCAGCTTCCCAGGTAGCTGGGATTACAGGCGTGTGCCACCACACCCAGCTATTTTTCTGGAACTAGGTCTCGCTACAGGCCCCAGGCGGGACTCCAACCGCGATCCCTAGCCCCGGCCGTTTCATAGGCTGAAGCTTACAAGCACGAGCCACCGTGCCCGGCCTAAAGCGGTGATTCTTAAGTGGGGCAGACTTTGCATCCCCAGGGAAAGCTAAGCAATGTCTACAAACATTTTGGGTTGTCATAACTGGAAAGGGGGTGTGTGCTACTGGCATGCAGGGGGTAGCAGGCATGGATGCTATTTATGGAATCCAGGGAACCCTTACAACAAAGAATTATCTGGCCTTAAACATCAATGGTGCTAGGCCAGGGCATGGTGGCTCGTGCCTGTAAGCTTCAGCCTATGAAGCGGTCAGGGCTAGGGATCATGGTTCGAGTCCCGCCTGGGGCCCATAGTGAGACCTAGTTCCAAAAAAATAGCTGGGCGTGGTGGTGCGTGCCTGTAATCCCAGCTACCTGGGAAGCCGAGGCTGGGGATTGCTTGAGTCCATGGTACCCCGGGCAACGTGAGCCTGCGGTTCCACAGGCAAAAACAGCGAGACCTAGTGTCAAAAAAAAAAAAAAAATAAAGAAGATTGGAATATCTATACACAGAGCAGTGACTTCTCCCCTCACTGAGACTTAGAACATCAGAAGTTACAAGATGTGGAATGTCATCAAAATTTTGAAGGGAAAGTATATCCAACCTATAATTCTTTGCTCTGCTGAGTCATTATTCAAGCGTAAGGTAAATAAAGAACTGTCAGACCTGCAGGCCTCAAAAATGTACCTTTTTAGAAAACTAGAAGTAGTCAATCCAAGTAAGGAAGTAACTGAAGAAAACAAGGAATTCAGAACACAGCAACCTTACAGAGGAAAGGGAATTCCACAGAATGAGTAAGGGAGATCCTAGGGTGAAATCAATGCAACAAGGCGTAGTGCTAGACCAGACTAGAAGGCCAGGAAAACAATTTCAGAAGGTGGATCTCCAAGACAACGAATAAACTGAGAGAGTCTCTGACAGCTTCAAAGTACTGAGAGAATGCACACACTTGGTTGTGTTTGGGTATGAATTAGTCATCCATACAAAAAAGAAATGATGCTTATTTCCTAGTTTATTATATAGCTCAGCTGTACGTAACCTTCATATAATCATGATAATGTAAACACAAAAATGACTTAACAAAAGAATACTACCTATATAATGGATGAGAGGAAGGATGGAAGAGTATTTGCGTGTGGTATGCCAGGCATGTGCTTGTAAGCAACAGTTTATGGAGTCGCGGCAGGATCTGGGAATTGCGGTTCGAGTCCCGCCGGGGGCAGCACAGCAAGAACTAGTTCCAAAAAATAGCTGGGGGTGGTGGCGCATGCCTGTAATCCTAGCTACCTGGGAAGCTGAGAGGGGATTCCTTGAGTCCGTGGTACCATGGGCAACGTGAGCCTATGGTTCCGTGGGCAAAAATAGCGAGACCTAGTCTCAAAAAAAAGTATTTGCATATGGTGAAAAAATGTGAGGAGGGGACAGAAAATCTCACCTTCCACAGGAGTAAGTTAAAATATACTCTAAAACTGAAAATGAAAGTATATGAGCATACTATTCAGAAACGAGATTAAGTGTTAGAAGAGAGAAAAGAAGTGTATATGGGGGGCTGGGCATGGTGGCTCGTGCCTGTAAGCTTCAGACTATGAAGCGGTTGGAGTCCCGCCTGGGGCCTGTAGCGAGACCTAGTTCCAAAAAAATAGCTGGGTGTGGTGGCGCACTCCTGTAATCCCAGCTACCTGGGAAGCTGAGGCTGGGGATTGCTTAAGTCCGTGGTACCCCGGGCAACGAGAGCCTGCGGTTCCACAGGCAAAAATAATGAGACCTAGTCTCAAAAAAAAAAAAAAGAAGTGTACATGGCTGTATTTCAGTGAACATCAGGGATATGAGAGGTTCAACTCCCACTCCTGTTTTCCTTTTTCCATGAGAGACCTAAAAGCCGTTTAAATTATATAACCATAAAATTGTAGTGAAAATTAGGGCTGGGGTGTGCCTTTAATCCTAGCCTATGGGAGGCCGAGACTAGGAATCACTTGAGTTCACAGGTTCACAACCCGCCTGGGGCAACACAGGTAGATCTAGTCTCAAAAAATAGCTGGGCATGATGGCGTACGCCTATAATTCCAGCTACCTGGGAGGCTAAGGCTGGGGATCGCTTGACTTCTTGGTACCCTGGGCAACGTGAGTCTGCGGTTCCCCAGGCCAACATAGTGAGACCTAGTCTCCAAAAACAACAACAACAAAAAAACTGTAGTGAAAATTAAAATAAAATCACTCTAAAATCCACAATCATGTTAGAGTGAATTTTAAGAATATAAAAAGTACAAAATCTTTTGAGAAAAGTAACTTACGAAGCAGTAAGATTCTAACTGACAACAATTCTCAATAGCAACTAGTCTTTGATACTGTAAATTTTCAATTTGTTGAAAGTAAAAAAAAGCTCAAGAATTTGAAAACAAGGGTGAACTAAAGATATTCTCAATCATACTAGCCCCAGAAAATGTATACATAAAGGCCCCTCGTGAAAAATATACTCTTGCAAATTCTCCAGCAAAAAGATTCAGAAGCAAGAAGTCATAGCAAAGAAGTGTAAATAACTAGTAAAATGTATTACTATTTAAAAAGTAACAACCAAATGACCTATCTGTAATAATCCACAACTAAAACTAGATGATATTATTATGAAGGGGAGTATAAAGGTAATTATGTGCTAAAGAAGTAATGCAACTGGGTGCTTATCTTTTGAAGAGTTCTACGTAAAAAATAACTGAATATGGGTTTAATAATTTACTGTATCCTGACTCCTCACCTGTCTGCTAATCTTGTTTACATTCTTAAATTGAAAACTCTTGAGGAAGACACGGACACACAGACACACACAGACAGACACACACACACACACAGTCTCTCTCACTCTTCCCATTAAGTACTTAGAAAACCCTAGTAGGGGTAATTAACATTTTTCTGTCTTTCCATCCCAAGAATCTTTGGAGCAGATCTCACGCTGGTTTTGTTTTGCTTTGTATTTGAGACTAAGTCTCACTATGTTGCCGGGGTAGACCCGATCCCATGGACTCAAGCGATCCCCAGCCTCAGCCTCCCAGGTAGCTGGGATTACAGGTGGCCGCCACTGTGCCCCGCTGCTTTTTCGAGATCAGATCTCGCTATGTTGCCCGAGTTAGTCTCAAACTCGCGAACTCAAGCGATCCCTGGCCTCTTGCCTCCCAGAGCTTGGATTACAGGCTCACGCTGGTTTTGATCATTTGCCTACCGAGATCTGGAGCCTGAAATCTACTCTCAGCCATGGAACTCCCCATCCCAAGGCAATCGTCACCTGCGAAAGAACAAAACGACAGCTAAACCACGTTCACATGCTTCTGGTCTTCCACCCCGCCCCTCCCCTCCATCCCGGACAGAACTCTTGGCACCTCCCTAGAACAAGACTCAACTTCATGCCAATCCACCTCCCAGCTGACCCGCGCCTCTTTGCAGGCTTTCGGGTCTCAATATTTTCTCCGCCTTTCAGCCTCGGCTCCCAGAACTCCCGCGACCTCGAGGCCACCGACCGGGATAAATCAATTCCCCTGCCTCCTCCCAGAGTGCTGCCCCCTACGTCGCTCCACGACTTCTGTCCTCTCTATCCCTGGGACCTGCTAAATCCTCTCAGCTCCCCTAGACCCATCCCGGCCCCTCCTTAGCTTCTACACCTAACTCCTCCCTGTATTCCCCCTCCCCCCTGGTTTCTGAGTCCACTTTTAGACCCTTTGCACTACGTTCACACCTGGAGACCCCTTCCGCCTTCCTTCTTACTCCCTTCCCGGCCTCCGTACCCTTCCCGTCTCTTTCCTCAAAGCTTCGGCTTCTCCTCGGCCTCCGTACTTCTTCTCAAGGTCTCCGCGTTACATTCATCAGCTCCATGGGCTCTTTCAGACCTGCAGCCAAGGCCGTGTCACCGTGACTACGTGCGGTATCATTCTCTAATTGCCCTCGGCCGCGGCTCCGGTTTAAATTTCCTTCAAGCTCCTCCCCTAAAAAAGTTGCGACATCTACACCGTACGGTGGCTCTGGGAGGACAATATCCTCTCCCTCTCCATTGCCAAGTCAGTTTTATCGGTCCATTGGTTTTTCGGCTTTTCATTGGCTGTTTTAATGCGTCTTAATGGCCAGCAAGCTGGAAACTACTGGTAGCAGTAACGATTGTCATGCTGAATTGGTTTGAATTCCTGGGAGTTAGATAATAAATAAAAAAATAAATCCAACATGAATACAGCTTACACAAATTTCACATACACAAATATTTTTACTTCTTTGTTCCTTTCCTTTTCTCCACCGACCTCGCCAACAAAAAAAATTCTCAAAGCTGTTGTCCATTTCCTGCTTCCAATCTTTTCTTCAATGCACCTAATTAGCCTTGATCCTCACCTCTCACTAAAATGAAACTACTTCAAGTTAACTGTGACTTACGCATTCCCAAATCCTACATTCACTTTTCTATCCTTATGGCTCCTGGAACACAGAAACAGACTGCTGCCTACTTGAGACGTATTCTTCGCTTTGCTTCCATTTCTACCATTTCTCCCTGTACATTAGTAGCTCCTCCTCGACCTGCTTCTCTGGATCCCAAACCACTGCTCTACTGACAAATGTTGGCGCATCCTAACACTTTAGCTCTTAGTTCTCTTCTCTTCATTATTAGCATTCTCTCCCTAGAAATCTTATCCAACCCATGACTTTAAAATTTAGCTCTAGAGATACCACCTCACACCAGAAAGAATGGCCCACATCCAAAAAAACGGGCAGCAACAAGTGCTGGTGGGGATGTGGAGAGAAAGGAACACTCTTACACTGCTGGTGAGAATGTAAACTGGTCACTATGGAAAGCTGTGTGGAGGACCCTCCAACTAATGATAATGGAACTACCATTTGACCCAGCAATTGCTCTTCTGGGAATCTACCCAAAGGAGACCTCAATGCTTGTACAAAAGGACACCTGTGCTCGGATGTTTACTGTAGCACTATTTATAATTGCAAGGACATGGAAGCAACCTAAATGTCCCCAAACAGATAACTGGATGAAAAAGATGTGGTACATACACACAATGGAATATTACTCATCAACTAAAAATGACAAATTGGATGATTTTATAGCATGGATTACTTAGAAGAAATATTAGCAGAAACAAGTCAAAAAGAAAAAGATAGAAACTAAATGGTTTCACTATTATATGGGACATAGGAAAAATAAAAAGACATGAGGAAAAGTCAAAACAAGCTAACAACCAAGCTGAAGTACACAACTCGGGGGGAGGGGTGGCGGGAGAAGGTGGGAACTGTCAGGGAGAGTGGGGGTGTGTGAACGCAGGGGATTACAAAGATGTGAAATTTATATATAAATAAAGTATTTTTTAAAAAATTCAGCTCTATATTAATGCCTGCAGAATTTCTACCTTTATTTCTGATGTGTCCCCTAATCTCCAGATTGATACATTCAGGTGCCTGCTGGACATTTCCATATGTGTGTATAATAGACATCTCAAGCTTGACATGTTCAACAGGACATTTGTACCTCCACCAACCCCCTTTCCCCCCAATCCCACCTATTGTCCAAGTCTTCTACATTTCAATAAAAATCACATTATCCACTCAGTTACTCAGTTACTCATATAAAAAAAACTTTTAATGTTTTCTCTTATCACCACCCCTATTCCAAAAATAAATTCTAGTAAGTCCAAAGTACATCTTGAATGAAACTGTTGCCATCACCCTATTCTAAGCCACTATGATTTCTTTTTTTCTTTCTTTTCCAGCAGTATAATTTCTTGTCCAAACTACTGTCATCAATTACTAATACTTTCTTGAGTAGTTTCCTCTCTCCAATATTACCCATTCTCCATGTGCAGCCACAGTGCCTTTCCTTAAAAGGCATAGTATTTGACATTCCTTGCAGGAGGAACCCCTCCTGGCAGGTTATACATTCCCAACTTGTTTTGATGTATGAGAAAAGTAAATAAATGTGACACCACTTCCTAGCACAACTTTGAAGAGCAAAGATGGTTTACCAAGTACTCTTTTGCTCCATCACATGGGAGTGATAGCCTAGCTAGCGGGTGTCCTGTCAACATGGGTTTCTTTGTGAAGATGACATGGAACAGAACCATAATTCACAAAGGATTTAGGCCGGGCACAGTGGCTCATGCCTGTAAGCTTCAGCCTATGAAGCGGCCAGGGCTAGGGATCTCGGTTCGAGTCCCGCCTGGGGCCCGTAGCGAGACCTAGTTCCAAAAAAATAGCTGGGCGTGGTGGCGCGTGCCTGTAAGCCCAGCTACCTGGGAAGTTGAGGCTGGGGATTGCTTGAGTCTGTGCCCCCCCCCCCCCAGGCAACGAGAGCCTGAGGTTCCACGGGCAAAAATAGTGAGACCTAGTCTCAAAAAAAAAAAAAAAATCCATAGGATTTAAAGCATAAGCAAGAAGTTGACCTTTGTTGTCATAAGTTACAAAGATTTTGGTGTCACTTGGTATCATCAATGTTGTATGCTCTAGTTCAAGACTCTCAAAGTATGGTTCAGTTCTTTCAGGAGGATTTATAAATATTGGGGGAAGTCCTGTTTTTACAATAACATAGGATCATAATTCAAAACTTTCTCACTTTTTTTCTCAATTCCTTAGGGGAAGTGCTTAGATTAAAAAAATACTGTAGAACGAGGGCTGAATTCCCACTATATAATAAATACATACAAATAGAGGAGAATAAGACAGCAGCCCGTTTGAAAGTGACACAGCACAGGAAAATACAAAGAACATTCAAATATGCTCAACCTCTCTTAAGCAAGAGAAAAGCAGACTAAATCAGTACCAAAACACCATTATTCACTTAACAGACTGGCAAAGGTCCTGTTGCTAGAAGGTGACAATCTGCCTTACATGGGGTCATGCCAGTTCCTGTGTAAGGCTATTTGGCACAAATCTTAGGCAATCAAAAAATACATATCTTTCCCAGGAGTTCCATTTCTTGGAGTTGCTATTCTACAGATATACTCACACATAATTGCTATGACTTATATTACAGAGGTATCTAAAGTTTAAAAAAAACCCATAATTTTGCTGAGTATGGTGGCACATGCCTTTAATCCCAACCTAGGACGGGAGGCAGACACTGGGAATCACTTGAGTCTGTGGATTCGAGACCCAGCCTCAAAAAATAGCTGGGTGTGGTGGCGCACACTTGTAATCCTAGCTACCTGGGAAGCTGAGGCTGGGGATAGCTGGAGTCTGGGGTACCCCGGGCAATAGTCTGCGGTTCTCTGGGCAACATAGCGAGACCTAGTCTCTGGAAAAAAAACATTTTTTTTTTTTTGGAAAAAAAATTTTTTTTTAGAAGTAAGGCAAGTTGGGTGCCAGGGACTCAAGCGATCCCCAGCCTCAGCCTCCCAGGTAGCTAGGATTACAAGCATGCACCACCATGCATGCCTTAATAGCTATTCTATTTGAAACTAGGTCTTGCTATGTTGCCCCGGGCAGGTCTCGGACCCTGGGTGGGTCTTGAACCTGTGGATGACTCAAACGATTCCTAGCCTCGGACTCATGCTTTGTAGGCTGTGATTAAAGGCATGCGCACCGTGCCTTGTTCTCTTAAGAATATGTAGCAAAAATGTGTTTGACTCACTAGCCTAGAGAGATTTCCCATAGATAGACAAGGAGACATACATAAGAACTTGAACTGAAGCACCGTTTGGAAAATTGGAAATGATCTAAATGTGCAGTAACAGAGGAATGTACCAGCTGGGGCATATTCACGTAGTGGAATACTATACTATGGTTTAAAAGACTGGATAAGCTGGGTGTGGTGGCGTGCGCCTGTTGTCCAAGTGCTGGGAGGCAAGAAGCTTGGGATGGCTTGAGTTCATGGGTTTGAGTTTACCCTGGGCAATATAGCAAGACATGGTCTCAAAAAAGCAGCCAGGCACCATGGTGGGTGCCTGTAATCCCAGCTACTTGGGAGGCTGAGGTTGGGGATCGCTTGAGTCCATAGGATTAGGACTACCCCAGGCAACATAGTGAGACCTAGTCTTAAAAAACAAACAAACAAACAAACAAACCAAATTCAGGAATAATGGTTACCTTTAGTGAAGGAGGAAAGACAATGAGAGTAGAGAAAGGACTTCACAGACTTTCTCTTAAAAAAAAAAAAAAGGTGAATGTATGTAACAAGTAGCTTATAATTTTGAAACAAAATGTCTTAAAATTAGTCCTTCTGAGCTCTCTTCTTCAGCAACAGGCATCCTCACACAACTTGTATATTTTTCCCAGAGATGTTTTATGCAGATGCAAGGACTTAATATTTCTATGTACTCCCCACGCCACCTTCTTTGCAAACATAAATGGTAGCAAATATATTGTTCTGAGCCTCAATTTTTTTCTTCAACAATATATCTTGTATTCTGTTATACACCTGGACATGAAGCACCTTCTTGATTTTCACAGTTGCACAATACTTTGTGTGGCTCTTTTTGAACCAGTTTCCTATGAATAGAATATAGACTATTTCTGTCCTTTCACTACAAAAGCATCACTGCAGTGAGTATCCTTATGTCATTCGGAACATGTGTAGGTACCATAATAAATTCCCAGAAGTGAAAACATTAGATCTTTCAAATTGCTCTCCAATAAGGTTCTTGTGCCAACATTTTTCAGACTCCATTATCCATTATCCAATCATAGATCAACAGTATAAGGCTTTGTGATCTGAATAGGAAGCCACAATATCTCGTTGCAAGTTTTTTTTTTTTTTTTTTTTTAAAGTCTAGGTCTCACTATTTTTGTCCATGGAACCGCAGGCTCTCGTTTCCCCGGGTACCACAGACTCAAGCAATCCCCAGCCTCAGCTTCCCAGGTAGCTGGGATTACAGGCACATGCCACCAGGCCCAGCTGTTTTTTTGGGACTAGGTCTCGCTACAGGCCCTGGCGGGACTCAAACCACAATTCCTAGCCCAGGCCGCCTCATAGGCTGAAGCTTACAGGCATGAGCCACCGTGCCCGGCCCTCATTGCAAGTTTAATTGGTATATTTAAAAAAATTCTAAGTGTGCTGGGCACTGTGGCTCGTGCCTATAAGATTCAGTCTATGAAGCGGCCGGGGCTAGGGATTGCGGTTCGAGTCCTTCCAGGGGCCCGTAGTGAGACCTAGTTCCAAAAAAATACAGCTGGACGTGGTGGCACGCGCCTGTAATCCCAGCTACCTGGGTAGCTGAGGCTGGGGATTGCTTAAGTCTGTGGTACCCCGGGCAATGTGAGGCTGTGGTTCCACAGGCAAAAATAGCGAGACCTAGTCTCAAAAAAAAAAAATTCTAAGTGTGATTGAGCATCTTTTTAGAGCGCAAAAAATCATTTTGACTTTTCCTGTAAGCTTTCTCCTATTTTTCCAGCTGTGAATCTTTTTCTAAATCAATGGACAATTACTTTTGAATAAAATAGCCAATGAGAATTTTTTCTTTTTTCTTTTTTTTTTTTTGAGACTGGGTCTTGCTATTTTTGCCTGTGGAACCGCAGGCTCTCGTTGCCCGGGGTACCACAGACTCAAGCAATCCCCAGCCTCAGCTTCCCAGGGAGCTGGGATGACAGGCGCACGCCACCGCGCCCAGCTATTTTTTTGGAACTAGGTCTCGCTACAGGCCCCAGGCGGGACTCGAACTGCGATCCCTAGCCCCGGCTGCTTCATAGGCTGAAGCTTACAAGCACGAGCCACCATGCCCGGCTCCAATGAGAATTTTTTAATTCAAGGTCTGGACAGCCTTCACTCAGCTTTGTGAGAAGCTTATGATACCTTCAAAAAGCTTTTGTGAATTGTACTAAAATCATTTTCTGATCTTTATTGTACTATGGTTATGGTTATGTTACATTTTTTTTTTCTTTGAGACTAGGTCTCACTATTTTTGCCCGTGGAACTGCAGACTCACATTGCCTGTGGTACCACGGACTCAAGCAATCCCCAGCCTCAGATTCCCAGTAGCTGGGACAGGTGCACACCACCACACCCAGCTATTTTTTTGGGACTAGGTCTGGCTGTGTTGCCCCGGGTGTAATCGTGATCCCCAGACCCTGCTGTGACTCTGTAAGCTGTCATTTACAAGCATGTGCCACCATGCCCGGCAGTTATGTTAAATATCACCATTGAGGAAAGCTGGATGATGGTGCAGTCTCTGTGTATTATTTTTGCAACATCAGGTAGGTCTGTAATTTAATTTCAAAATCAAAAGTTAAAAAAAGTTAAAAAAACTAACAAAATTTTGTGTCAGTTTTCTGTTTGGGGGAATGTGCTGATTTAAAATTATGATCTATGAGCCATGCTTTCTCCAAGATTGTTAAATGACAGGTCCCACTTGCAAGACAGCCATAGGTTTGAAGGCATACCTGAGGACCTGAAACGGGAGCACATTTTGACTCCATTAGTGTCACACTCTAGTGAGCACATACAAGCCCAGGAGCTAATATTCACACTATATTGAATTTATACTGAGCTTTATAGGGTTCGATGTCCATTCATTTACATTATCCCAATGGTAAAAAAGGTGGAGAAAGCTCCTACATCACCCTTTGTGAAGCAAAGGATGCTCTAAGCTCAGTGATGCCTGATTCTCTGGTGGCCCAGAACAAACTTCTACACATAGTTCCCTGCATCTGGGAGTGCTGGGAGTGCTCCCTCTCTCTTTCCAGTCTTTTTTTTTTTTTTTTTAATAGAGACTAGGACTCGCTGTGTTGCCTGGAGCTGTCTTGAATGCATGACTGAAGAGATTACTAACCTCAGTCTCCCAGTGGCTTGGATTATAGGCATGCGCCACCACGTCCAGCTTCTTTCCAGTCTTTTTGACTAAAGAGCTCTTTCATTCTAAAAAAAAAAAAATGTGCAGGCATCACCTCCAATAGAAAGCCTTTCTGGATCCCCCATCTCCACTGCTTTCAGCCCCACTTCAAAAGGCAAGGTTGCCCTAATCTTCCAGGCATCCTACTGCCTAGACAAAGCACCATCAAAACATTTATCTCACTATATTCACTGGTTTAAACATGAACTGAGGCCCTTTGAGGGCTGAGATTTTGTCACATTCATCTTTGTGTTTTAGTGCCTAGCAGCAAAATCAAGCTGCTATATTTAGTGAATGAAAGTCAGGTCACCAATGCACCAGCCTCCTCTGCAGTTAGGTAAAGTCAACTCAGGTTCTTAAATTATTCCTTTCAATCCAGAGCCAGGTGTTTGGCAGCCAGCTAAGGCTATGGCGGCTGTCCACAAGCGCTTGCCTCTGTTTAGGCTCCAAGAACTGTGTGACTGTGTTCCGTTTCCTCATCTTTAATATATGTGAATTGTCAAAGCATCTCCATGCAGGGTTGTTGGAAGGATAACAAGAGATAAAGAACGAAACCATTTTGGCACATTGCCTGCCAGAAGGTACATACATTTCCTTGAAGATAGTCCTGTGCAAGTGTTCAATAAGAGAGTAAGAGATGACTCCAGGGTGCTTACCCATCTACTGAGCTCCTACTATGTGCCAGGCACTGAGTTAATTACAGCATACTAAGTGCACAGAAGCAACTGCAGCATACTGGAGTGGTCTTAACCCACTGCAGGGAATCAGGGGAGGTTTTCTAGGGAAGAAGCTTGGAAAGGTGGAGGGTGGTAGCAATGAACAGCGCTGAAGGATGCTCAGGGCCTAGAGAGCAGGTTCCTACAGGAAAGTTGTGTGGGAGTGGCTTATAGTCCCTTATAGTGGTTTATAGTCCTTGTCAAAGAGTCATTTGGTGAGGCAGGCTCAAGGGATCCTGTTCAAGTTTGTCAGTTTTTTGTTTTGTTTTTTGTTTTTGGCAAGTGGAGAGCATTGGAGAGGAAGGAAGAAATGAAGAGATCAGTAGAGAAACAGGCTCATTATGGGAGAAAGAAGCTTGGGTGGGCATCTCTCACAAGCAAGAGTGTTAAAGTGCCGTCATGGGGCTCCAGTTTAGCAACAGCACACGGGTGATGCAAAGGCAAGAGGCGTTTATTTTCTGACTTAAGTCAGGGTCCAGCACTGACCTGGATCACCGACGCAGCGGTTACATCAGGCCGAGAGTCCGGACCCCGAGCCCCCACGCCGTTTTCTTTTATCCCTTGGCAAGGGGCTTGGGAGTACGTGCACTTACTTTGGTTGGCTAGTGAGGGCTTGGGGATACGTGGACTTACTTGGGTTGGTTAATGAGGGCTAAGAGATGAGGGTCTTATCTAGCTACTGAGAGGCTTTGCCATGTAAGGAGATGTTGCTGGCCGATGGCCAATGATGCCTTATTGGTTGGCTTCTGGCTGCTTGATATCCGCTAACAAAATGGTTATCATTTGATATTTAACAAGAGCAGGTGCCACCGGGAGAGCCTCACCATGGCTGCATGCCTGAGTCTTTTTTATCTGGTTCTGAAGGGAGGGTTTGATCAGGCGGGGTGGGGGAGCTTTGTCAGGTAGGTGATGTTACCTTAACCCCCATCTCCTGAGTCACCGAATTAAGCAACATCAAAGAAACCCACCTCCCCCAGGCCACTAGACTAAATTTGGCCAAAAGAAAACTGATTTAAAACTGAATTCTTGCACCAGCTTCTAACGGGTGCAATACCAAGTTTATTCTCCTGGTACTAATAGGAAGGAATCTGGGAGAGAGATCATCATTTCATGCATTCAGTCTGGTTTAGTTACTAGCCTTGTAACCAAGTAAATCAGCCTTTTGAACTTCCCCAAGTGTTAAAGAAAGGGAAAAAAAGAAAGGTGTGTGCTAAACCAGCCCTCGACACAAGGGTTTAAAAAAATTAAAAAGAAAAAAAAAAAAAAAGGCGTGTGTTAAGTACCGGAGGCGCTACGACAGTGGATAGGCCCAGATGCATTCCATTTAGAAGGTGTAAAGCCCAGGGTTGACAGGGTTGCCTCTCTGAGCCTGCGCAGTGGGTCTGAAGAGCAGCCCGTCAGGCACTGCGGTAGGCACCCTCGGGGCTGGCAGGACCCTGACCCCAAGATGGCGGCGCCCAGCGAAGTAGCCGCGGGAGCCTCAAGTGAAGGCGATGGTGGGGGAAGTAGCTTTGGATCGTGGCTGGACGGACGGTTGGAGACGCTGGGAGTGGACCGAGCCGTTTACGGCGCCTACATTCTGGGTGTCCTGCAGGAGGAAGAGGAAGAAGAGAAACTGGATGCTCTGCAGGGTATCCTCGCTGCTTTCCTGGTGAGAAGTCCGGACACATTACTTCAGTCCCACGCTGACTCCTGTTGTACTCTCATGCACTTTCGCTTAATCAGTGTTCAGCAGCATTAGTGGTCTCACCCCAAAGGGGAGTAGTTCCCTGAGCTCTGAGTCGCAGCGGGGGGTGGGGGAGGGAAGGGGATAGGGGTTATTCCCCTATGAGGTTTTTTTGAGAGCCAGAAGGTTGCTGGTGTGTAGAGAGAAATGGTCTTCCCTTGTTTCTGGAAACAAGGCTCTCTGTGATGCTTGTGAATGAGCGGGTGAGTATTTTTAATAAGACTGAGAGCTCTTAAGTGGAAGATTTATTATAAACGTCCCATAACCTGTTTCACTACCAATTGTAGATAGTGTTCGGAGGGGGGAATAAAGTGCTCTGGGATGGCTGTGCCCTTTAAGAGGCAATTCTCGGAACTGCCCCATGACAAAACCTGCAGGACCTGCCTTCTGAATTCCTATTTCGGAGGTAGGAGTTCGAAAAGGCGGCAGTCTTTCCACACCTAGGCAGACCTGAAGCCAATATTGTGTTGTTTACTGTGTTAGGAATGCTATAATCATTGGTGGTGGTGAGTGGAGAGGAGTAGGAGAGAGAATAAAGAGGTAAGAGTTTTAAAGAAAGGAGACTAAACTTGGTATTTCACCTGTTAGAAGCTGGTGCAAGAATTCAGAAATGTGGACTTTAACCTGTGTCTAGGTAGTAATTAACAGAGATGTCCACTTTTCCAACCTGATTATTTCAGCTACCTTCATATCCATGTACACTTCATGGAAACTTGTTGAATTCAGCACTTTGTTGAAGCTGCCCAGGTGTTTTGGCTGGTAAAGACCCCTTTTTTTAAAGTGCCAGAACTGCCGGGCGTGCTTGTAAGTTTCAGCCTATGAAGCGGCTGGGGCTTGGGATCGCGGTTCGAGTCCTGCCTGGGGCCCGTAACGAGACCTAGTTCCAAAAACTAGCTGGGCGTGGTGGCACGTGCCTGTTATCCCAGCTTCCTGGGAAGCTGAGGCTGGGGATTGCTTGAGTCTGTGGTACCCTGGGCAACGAGAGCCTGAGGTTCCACAGGCAAAAATAGCGAGACCTAGTCTCAAAAAAAAAAAAAAGTTGAAATAACTTGGATCTCTCTTTGGTACTGACTCCTTGACTGGTTCTTTCATGATGTCATTTAGGGCTGTGTGTCTGCTGATAAAGACAGGCATGAATTTATCTTGGACTATTAACAATCTCTTAGAAAAGATAAAGTTATATAGAAATAGCTTTGTTTCTCTATATCTGCCTTTTGTTTGCATAAACTGCAAGACTCAAAGTTTTAAGGGTGATTTTTTTCCCCCCTCCGCCTGCCCAATTCACACACCATGCTTAATTTTCTCATTGTTTTCCCAGCCCCTTCTGTGCGAAATTGACTTTGGGCAGCAGTGGCCAGGTATTATATGGTGAAACAACTGAGGAGTGTCTTTATAGAATAAGGGCCAATAAATATGCTATATATTATTTTTTAAATGTCAAATCAGAATTTCATTATTTTTAATTTTAATTATTTTATTATGTAACCTTGATTTACAGCACTGTATATGTTTTAAAGTTATAGCTTCACACCTCTTCAATTGTTTGTTGCCCCACCACACTAACTACCAAAGTACCAGTAACCCTCAACTATAGTCCATTTGTCATTCCCCGACCCCACTCAGGGAGCCAGGATTCTGCAGTCAAATTTCTAGGGTTTTTTGTTGTAGGTGGTAGTGGGTTTTTAATTTATTTTATTTTGTGTATATTACATTATTGTGTACCCCAGCATTTTCCCATTTCCTTAACACCTGTTAACCATCTTTTTTTTTTTTTTTTTTTTGGAGACTAGGTTTCACTATTTTTTGCCTGTGGAACCACAGGGTCCATTGCCTGGGGTACCACAGACTCAAGCAATTCCCAGTCTCAGCTTCCCAGGTAGCTGGGATTACAGGCTCCCGCCACCACACCCAGCTAAATTTTTGGAACTAGGTCTCACTACGTTGACTGGGGTGGGACTAGAACTGCAATCCCTCCTGGTTCCCACCTCAGCTTCCTAGGCTGCCACTTACAGTCACATGCCACCGTGCCTGGCAACCATCTTACTCTTTTTTGCCCACTGCTTCCCCATTTTCTTCCCCCTTCTCCTCTTTTGCTCTTTCCGTTCTGTTGGTTGTTTCTGATTTTTCTTATTCGTTTGTTTTTCGCTGTATCCTTCATGTAAGTGAGACCATCCTGCATTTCTCTTTTTCTTTCTGGCTTATTTCTGCTAATATGAATCCTTCTAGCTCCATCCATGTTGAAATATGCTATTTATTAAATACCTACCTCAAAGTGTGGCTTACTCTCTTTGTCAGTCACTTGGGCTACCTGTGGAAGCCTCAGACTCTTGTAGCAAATGCCTTTCTAAGAAAAAAAAAATGGCATAACCAAATTAATCACCAGGTTGGGCTAGGATTTAATATTAAAAGTTAAGAAGTTTGTCAGTAACATTCAAAAACCGTATGTGTAGTCAGAAGCAAATAACAAAAGTATCATTCTCTTTATTTCCTCAATAGTACTTGCATTGATTGACTTGAGTCATCGTTTTTTTTTAATGAATTATTGTATGTCAGACACTATACTAAGTACCTGAGGTACCCCTGGGAAACAAAGTGAACTGAAATCTCTGCCCTTAAGAGAGTCTATTGTAGCAGGTAAAAACAAGTCTGGGGAAGTTTGTTTTGTGAGCAGCGCAAAGGGTGATCCGGAAGGGGGAGACCATCTTCTTGAAAGGCTGCCTAGTTTCTTTGGAATGCACTTTATCGCTACCAAACCTATGACCACTGCCTGGGGGTGCTGGAGAAAGCTGAGGAGAACGTCCAGCGGCTAACTGGGAAGCCAGGCCAGGTTTTACCTCACCTTGAGCTGTGCACCATATACGAGGACCTCCATCAGAACTGTCCCCAGTGCCTGGTGAGATATTGCAGCACAGAATGTCAGCTGGCAGCTGCTAAGCAATACCATCAGGTCCTGGGCCCAGGCTCCTCCCAGGATGACCCTCTGCATCCTCTCAATAAGCTGCAGGAGGCATGGAGGAGTGTGTACTACCTACCTGTGATAGCAAACATGCTGATGGTGCGGATGGTAGCCACGGAGAAGCAGGCCAAGGGTAGTAAGGATTGCTAAATCAGGCTCTTCTCCCAGTTCTGTAATAAAACAGCCAAGAGGAGGAAGAGATTGTCCACAAATTCCTGGGGGACAAATTCAAGGGCCAGCTGGAACTTCTGTGGAGACTCTTCACAGTGGCCCTTTATGAGGAAGCCAGTGTTCACTCCAGATGGATTCTGGTCTCTCTTTGCTCTCATTGGGACCAATGGCCCAGGAACTGGGACCAGCTCCCTGAGCCAATGGGTCCATGTCTGTGATGCTCTGGAGCTGAAACCTCATGACCAGGGACAACTGGACGCCTACATTTACCAGCTGTACAAAGACATGAGGCAGCAACTGGCAAGTTTCTTAACTGAAGAACTGGGCCTCTTCGTGCTGCAACCACAGCTGTGTTCCCAGTGCAGAGACCCCCTTCCCAGAAAACAGCTTCCTTTTGCATGTCACTGCCTTGGAGGATATTAAGGCAGGAGAGGAAATCTTTATCAGCTACCTAGACTGCTGTCAGCGAGAGCACGGCCGCCACAGGATTCTCAGGGAGAATTATCCGTTTGTCTGTTTCTGCCCCAAATGCCTGGCAGAGGCAGATGAACCCAGCGTGACCTCAGAGGAGGAAGATGTAGAGCTGGGGGATGAGATGACTGACATGTGATGTCTGCCTAGAAAGGGCCCTGCCCCAGACCCTGCCAGGACAGGGGTCCTTCCCTCAGAGAAGAGGGTCGGAAGGAACTCCCCAACCCCGTTGCCTGCTCCCCCTCCTTCCAGTTCTGTTGCTGCCAGTGGTTAGGACAGAGACCAGACTCTAGGCTCTCCATCCCCCACCACACTTAATGCCCTGGACACTGCTGCTGAGCTGCTCTGCGCTATCACTGAGCCTTTCAAAACCAGCCTCGCCCTGAGGCACTTCACCTCAGGGTGCAACTGGCCAGAACCAAGACAGGGCTTAACAGTGTTTCTTCCCCTCTATCTAGTGGCCATGCTTACCTGTCCCCCTGAGGCTCTCGCTTGTCAACTTGTTAGTGAGAGGGCAACAAAGTGACAGTGAGAACAGTCTATAATTTCTAGAAGAAAGGAAATGCCCTCATCTTCTCCCTCCCCCCCATTGTAGTTGATTAAACAACTTATTCAGCTGCTAAAAGCTTGAGGGGCAGGAAAGAACAGAGCACCTTCCCCTTGACTCTCTTCCACTGGGAGAACGCTGAGTTTGGGGGTCTCCCTCCTCTCCACCTCAGCACCGTCAGCACACCTTGGGTAGTAAAGCTGAACCTCTTCCCCAGACTAGCCTCTCTGTACTTGTGCCTTGCTTCTCTGACTCTGGCACAGTGGCTGACCCCATTGGGGTCTGGAAAAGGGCTCTGCCTTCCTCAGGAGGGTGGGTCATCTGTGGGATCTTCACCATTTCCTCATATCCTCTTCCCATTGAGGACTCCAGCAACATGGTTGAACCCTGGGGTCACCACACACCTGTGCTGCTTAAGCTGGGATGCGCTAGTCTTCCCTGGGACTCCAGGTTAACATGAGTCAGTAAGAGGCTCTCCTGGCTTCAGTCTTCATCTTTAGGGTCTCCACAGAAGAACTGAAATCTTCCAGAAACCTAGAAGAGCCGGCCTACTCTGAGCTTAGCCCTGACTGTGTCCTCTCCCCGCAAGTTAGCAATGCCTTCTCACTCTTGGATCGGATGTTGTGGGAACTACAACCCATCACTCCCAATTCCTTCCAGCCTACCTTCCCTGTGGGGCCTGCCACCACCCCACCCTCTCGGAATCCCAGGGAGAGTCGCTGCCTACCCTGCAGCCCCTCTCCTGGACTGTGGAGCCAGATAGAGCCTGCCTGTCTCACCTGTTGGGCTCTTCATAGCAGCTAACACCTCCTCGCACCCCATCTGCCCACTATTCTCAATAAAATGTGAGTGGTGACAGGAAAAACAAAACAAAACCAAATCTTAAGTTATATAGTGTGTTAGAAAAGAAGCGCTGGGGGAAAGCATTTTAAGAGGATCAGGTGTAAAATGGAGCAGTGAGTTGCAATTGTAAGCAGACTTTGTTGTGGCTGTGATTTCTAGCAGGAAATTACTGGTTTGCTTTTCCAACCAGGAAGAAGATTCCCTCCTTAACATCTGCAAGGAGATCGTGGAACGATGGTCTGAAACTCAGAATGTTGTTACCAAGGTGAAAAAAGAAGGTAGGGTTGAATCTATGTTTGATCTTCAGTGCCCTTTTGAATAACCTTTGCTGTGGACCTGTTTGGGAGAGAAGTTGTAGTTTTCTCCTTAACTCCTCTCCCCTAAGATAATTTAAATTAGAAAATACTCAGAAGCTTACTCTGCACCTTTTATATTTTTTCCATTTCAGCTGACCGTGATTATCTTCTTCATGGTTTTTTGTTTTGTTTTTCATCTTTTCACTGGCTCTTGAACTGCAGATATAGGATCAATTATAATTTTCTATCTCTCACCTTTTTTGTATTCTTACTTCATGACACATCGTGATTGGTCTTTTACTTTCTTCAATTACCTCCTTTAAAATGAAAGAAATGGGCTAACATACATACCATTAGGATGACAAATACATGACGGAAAACTTGAATCAAAAAAGCTAAACTGAAATAGAATCTATTCTGAACTGTATTCTGTTGGTTCTCAATTTTGGCTACACGTTGAATTACTTGATGGTCTTTAAAACTACCGGTACCTAGGCCATACCATTGACCAGTTATATAAACATCTTTGGGTCAGCGATCCCGTCATTGTGCTTTTAAAGAAGTTTTCCAAGGCCAGGCACGGTGGCTCGTGCTTGTAAGCTTCAGCCTATGAAGTGGCCGGGGCTAGGGATCGCGGTTCGAGCCCCGCCTGGGTCCCGTAGCGAGACCTAGTTCCAAAAAAAAAATAGCTGGGCGTGGTGGTGCGCCTGTAATCCCAGCTACCTGGGAAGCTGAGGCTGAGGATTGCTTGAGTCTGTGGTACCCCGGGCAACGAGAGCCTGCGGTTCCACAGGCAAAAATAGCAAGACCTAGTCTCAAAAAAAAAAAAAAGTTTTCCAGGTGATCCTAACTAGCAAAAAAGCATGAGAACTATTACTTTATACTACTGCTGCCATTCTTTGAGAATGAAGCTTGTAACAGTTGAGTTTATTTTAAAATGAAGGATTTCACTTGATATTATTATCAGCATGAAAGGAACCACCTTAAGTTGATTCTAGATTCCTTCTTAAATTTCTAGGTTGAAGGCTGGGCATGGGACGCATGCCTGTAAGCGGCAGCCTAGGAATCCACGGCCGGGGCCAAGGATTGCAGTTTGAATCCCGCTGGGGGCACGTAGCAAGACCTAGTTCCGAAATAATATAACTGGGCGTGGTGGCGTGCGCCTGTAATCCCAGCTACCTGGGAAGCTGAGGCTGGGGATTGCTTAAGTCCATGGTACCCCGGGCAACATGAGCCTGTGATTCCATAGGCAGAAATAGCGCAGAACCTAGTCTCTCTATAGGCAGAACCTAGTCTCAAATAAAAAAAATTCTAGGTTGAGCAGGGAGCAAGTTGCATGTCTGCTGGCTTACTCCTCTGGGGTTCTAAGTGCAGGGCTTTTCAAACCATTTTTTTAAAGCAGCAGAATTTCAGCATATAAAATAGTTCAAAGCAGGGATGCTTAGATTGCAGATGGATGGATTCAAGAGCTAGAGCCTGGCCTGCCTGGCCTTTCCCATTGGCCCCTGAGGTACCTCTTTTCAATTCCAGGGCTCTAAGGAGTCAGCAGATGCCACCACCTTTCCTCCAAGCACTGCTTATGTGGACTAGTGGTTTGGTGAAGCCTTTCTCCTACACACAGCCTTGATGTCTCTCCCTTCCCTCCCATCACCTCCTAGATGAGGTACAGGCCATTGCCACCCTGATTGAGAAGCAGGCACAGATCGTGGTGAAGCCCAGGTTGGTGTCAGAAGAGGAGAAGCAGAGAAAAGCTGCCCTCCTGGCTCAGTACGCTGATGTGACAGATGAAGAGGAATATCCTTTTTGGAGCCTTGGCACCCGTCCCTGAGGTTCATGCCAAAAGTTTTTGCTGATTTGCTGTGACCTTTGGGCAAGTTGCCAGGTCCCCCTCTGTAGCTTAAATTTCCCTTTTTAAATAGTAGTGATCTCTGTCTGGCCCTTCCTGGGTATGAGAAGTGATGTTGAAACTGATTTTTCAACACATAACAGTAATTCCTGAAAACTTCAGTGAAAAATAACATCTTAATAATAGACCATTTATATTATTTTCAAAACCAAGATACAACTGTGATTTCTTAAATTTATATGTAAATAACTTTGTGCATTGTCTTTTTATGTGGTACAGTACCATATTGGCCACCTCTATATTCTTTGATATGGGAATTGAGGCATTAAGAGATGATGGTGATCAGAGACCCTCTGAGAATTAAAGGTAAAACCAGGGCTGGAACGTGGATAGTTTTGGAATAAGGTTTCCCAAATTTGGAGTGATTTCATTTGAATTTTTTATTTCAGTGACCACAAGATCAAAAGTGAAACTGAACCCCCAAGAATAAGTCTGGACTTTTGAGTAGGAGTGTGTTCAAGTGCTGTTCATTAGGGTTTAGTTCCCTGTGAATTTGAAATTTTCTTAGGAAATACCAAGTCCACTTGAATGGAGTGGGCATCAGATCAAAAATGTTAGCTATCAAAATCAAGTTCAAGAAAAGAGTTCTTAGGCGCTTTTTTGGATCAACTTGCATGCTTTTTCTTGTCAGGGTTCCAATTGCATAATCTCATTTCTTGGGCTAGAAAATAACATTTATGACAGTGGTTCTCTTAAAACAAATTTGCTCAGTGCTACCCCAAGAGTTTCTGATTTAATAGGTCTATGGTGGGGCCCAAGAATGTGCATTTCTAACAGTTCCCCAGGGAGTTCTAAGAATCACCTATCCCCTCTTTAGTGAGGTAACATTGATTTACACAACTGTCTGTGACTTGGGGAATAGGCTCATACCCCCTCAGATGTACCTACCACCTCCCCCCACACCCTCCTGCCTGATCAAAGTAGCAATTGTCCTTTCCCCTAGGCTGTTGGGCTTCCTCCCTCTTTGTTCACACCCCCATTGTTCCCCTACCTCCAGCAACCTCAGTTTTGCAGCCATATTTTAGGGTTTATTTGGTTTAGTTTTGTCAGTTCCTTTGTTTTTTTTCCCTCTATATTCCAGAGATGAACGAAATCATCCAGTATTTGTCTTTTTCCTTCTGACTTGTTTCACTCTGCGTGACCCCCCTAGTTCCATCCCTGTAGTTGCATATGGCACGGTTCACTTGTTATGGTAGCTGATGCAGTCTGCCTTAAGCCGAGGTGTCTAAAGGTGATATTCCTAAATTTATCATCATGTCCCTGACAGTGTCCTTCCATCCCACGTTTTTCTTACCCATCAGTATATTGTGTGTTTTCTGATGTTGGGTTGGGATGTGCTAACCTTTGTTTTCCATCTGACTTTCCTTAACATCACTCACTGAAGCAGATGAGAAGGATGACTCAGGTGCCACCACAGTGAGCATTGGTTCTGACAGATGTATCCTTTTCTGTGTCCATCTCCATGTGTTTCTCCATAGACTTCCTCTTGAGAAACGGATTTTATTCTGTCATTGTAGGGGGACAGCCCTTCCCTCCAGGGACTCAAGTCAGGCCAGCATTGTGAGCCTCTTACCTCACAGTCCCAGTTAATTTAGCAAGAACTTTCCCCCAAAAGAAACATGTTAATACCTGAAAGGGGTTGGTTTAGAAAAGGAATTTGTCACTAGTTTTTATTTTCTAAAGGAAAATAAGAATCTATACTCCCTGTAAGTAACACTTGGTTTCCCAGCACTGTGAGAGTAATTAAAGTAGTAGTTTTGGTCCTTGTCCTCAAAGACTGTAATTTGTTGGAAAGAAACACAAACACTGAATATTATTAGGCAAGAAATACCAGCATATTGAAACAAATGTGTTGAGGAAAAGTCCCCATCAATAGAATTATTTGTGAGGAGCTTCTTAGAGAAGGCAAATTTAGGAAATTTGCATTCTTAAAGTGAGGAGGGTGTTGAATTATCAGCAGAGGGAAGATTATTTTAGAGAGACATTCATTTCAAAGCACTAGAGCAGAGTCATTGTTTTAAGAGTAGGGAGGAGGTTGTCTGATAGTGACAGGGTTTGTTTTTGAAATAAATCTAGTAAGGTTGAAAAACTGTCACAATGATTTCAAACTTTTTTTTTTTTTTTGAGTCTAGGTCTTGTTAAGTTGCCTGGGAACCACAGACTCTTGTTGCCCGGGGTACTCCAAACTCAAACAATTCCCAGCCTCAGCCTCCCAGGTAGCTGGGATTACAGGCGCACACCACCACGTGCAGCTATTTTTTGAGACTTGATCTTACTACGTTGCCCCGGGCAGGTCTCAAACCCTCATACTCAAGTGATTCCTAGTCCTAGCCTCCCATCCTACATTTGAGATTAAAGCTACGCCTCCGTGGCTGGCTTGCTTTTCAAACATTTTAATGGTGCCATATACATAACAAAAATTGCCAGTTATGTTAACACTTGATTCACTAAAACATACCCAAATGTTTTAACAGTATTTTGTTGAATTATATATATATATATTTATTCTAGAATGAAATTTCAGAAACTATTTTAACATTCAGGTAGTAATAAGTCGGAATGAGAATTCTATGTTGAGAGTTAGTATTAAACTTTGTAGTTTTAGGATTTCCTGTTAGGCAAAAGATAAATATAACTTTTTTTTTTTCTTTTTTTTTTAAGACTAGGAGTAGGTAGAGTCTTCAGACTCATCATGAAAAATGAAGACAGAATTAGTAAAAAGAGCAATAGCTGAAACCTGAGTGACATGAATCCTAACCCCTTAACTCACTTTTAGCTCTCTTTCGGAACACCAATGTGGAAGATGTCCTTAATGCTCGAAGGCTGGAGCGAGACTCACTTCGAGATGAGTCCCAAAGGAAGAAGGAACAGGACAAGCTGCAGAGAGAGAGGGAGAAACTAGCCAAGCAAGAGCGCAAGGAAAAGGAAAAGAAAAGGACACAGAGAGGAGAACGAAAGCGATAACGTTGGCCCATTCTGTTCTTTCTCCTCACGAACTTGGTCAGAGGGTGAACTGGTTGTGAACATGTGTATTTAAGAGAAAGAGGTGAGAGACCATTGAAAAATGGTTTCCCAAGGCATTTTCCTTTTCGTTCACATGGCCAAAAGGAAAAATCACGAACACTTCTAATTATAAAATATGCCATGTCTCTGTGGTGTGGGTAATCAGATGATTGTTGTTGATGTCTGTACCAAAGACCTGGAAAACCTTTATATTTTAATAGTAAAGTCCTGTGCTCCTTTTGGCCACTTAAGTCTTCCCTCTCCTTGGATAGACAGCAGGAATAATCAGAAGCTGATGGTTAGTTTTGATCCTGAAGGAGCAGAAGTGCGAGCACTCTTTTCCTGAGATGAAATTTTGGAGTGTAACTTGCTTTGGAACTCACCCAGAATTTGGTATCATGGCTAACATAGGAAGCTAATGAAGCCTTACCTGAAACCAAATCTTTTTACATGACAACAAACTAGGAAATGAGAAGAAACTATTTGAGAATGTTTTTTAAAAAGGTTTTAGCCTAAGGAAGGAAAAGATCTCTTTTTAAGTAGACATAGTTATGTGTCTTTCCTCTCTAGGCTGTGATTGTAAGAAGGATTGTCAGTATTAGGTGCAAGGATATCATTGTTAGCTAGATTTTTTAATGATTTTTTAAATAATTCTGAGTCCTTGACGGCTAGGAGAGATTTCAATTCTGATTTGCTTTTAAAATACAGGTTTTGGAGAAACTACAGGAACAGCCCTTTCAAGGAAGAAACACTGAAAACCTCTAATACAAAGGTACTCGAGTGCACATAATAGTGCTCAACAAATTTACTGAGTTAAAATCAGTAGGAACTCTCCATTTCTACTTTTGTCACAAACCACAATTGCATTGAATTGTAGATAAAACCTTTCTCTAATTTCAGGCAGCAGATTGTCAAGAAGCCTAAAAAGAGCAATTTCTCTGACAAGGTAGAAAGTAGATAATTTATATCAGGGGTGGACAAACTTTGCCACAGGCCAAATTTAGCCCAGACTGTTTCAAAGGGTTCTGAAAGAAAATGAGACTGGGTATGACCTGTAAAGACTAAAATGCTTGTCTACTCCTTCGGAGAAAAAGTTTGCTGATCTCTGTTTTGTATGAAATGAACAAAATTTTTTACCTTTGTGCAGAAGGTAAAAAGTATGGTTAGGAAAAGATGTGTTACCTCTATACACTCCTATAACTGTGGCATTGTCAAAAAAAAAAGCATTTTTAAAAAATAAACTATTTAAATCACTGTCTTATGATTTGTTCATATTCCTCCTAGTTACTCAGGAAGATAAATTTTGTGTGGTCAGTCACCTAAGAATGTGTTGAATTTGAGTCATGCATGGTGGCTTGTGCCTGTAAGCTTCAGCCTATGAAGCAGCTGGGGCTGAGGATCGCGGTTTGAGTCCTGCTCGGGGCAACACAGCATAGACCTAGTCCTAAAAAATAGCTGGGCGTGGTGGCACACGCCTGTAATCCCAGCTACCTGGGAAGCTGAGGCTGGGGATTGCTTGAGTCTGTGGTACCCCGGGCAACATGAGCCTGTGGTTCCATGGGCAAAAATAGCGAGACCTGGTCTCAAAAAAAAAGTGTTGAATTTTAGGTTATTTTGATTAGTCCTATAATTTCTTCCAGTGGCATCTCATTCTAGAATCCATTTCTCTACCTCAATTTTGCTTCCAGTGAAGTTGGATATTAGGATATCAGATTACCATGTTTTTGGAAAAGTCAGTAAATTGGCTTTGAAGTTCTTTCAAATATTATAGAGTCTTAGTCCTTTAGTTGGTGGTAGCAATAGGCTGTGGCTACAGATACATTTGAGAGAGCCTATTTTAATTTAGTAACCCTTATTTTGGAATTTTGGTTTGTTCTCCCCTTGGTTTTCATCTCTGAATTTTTTTTGCTAATGGACTAGTATTTTGTTTCTGACCACTGTCACACCACGTAAACACTTCCTCTCAGATTTATTGTTCTGGTCCACCTGAATTAGCATAAAAGCAGAGTAAAATTTTCATCTTTTTAAATCAATAAAAATTAGTTTTTTGCATATTTCAAAAATGCAATTTTAGAAGGGTTATTTGGCAAATTTCAGCATTGCCAATTTATAAGCAAAGACATTTACTCTTGGCCCTCTTAATTAGGTGAAATGTCCTATTACATCACAAGTGATAGAGATGTGATCACAAATAACAATAAGATAGTATCTATTTCAAAGGCTAAAACTGGTAGAACTAAAGTTGATGTTTTTATCCTTAGATTAATAATCTTGGATTGAGATTTCTTTGATTTCAGTTTTACAAGATCCAATGGGATTGACTCAGGGAGAAATGCTGTGTGGGATCAGCTGTTCACACTAGGTTGCAGAGTTGGGACAGTGGCTCAACATGCTTTTATTTTCTTTAAGCACAGGTATGAGCCAAATAAATAATGATAGCATTGAGTTTCCTACCAAATTGTTACTTTGTGTGTAAATAATGGCACTTAAAACTTAGCACCAGTTCTTATCAGTTAAATACAGTCTGACTAGGAACTAATACACAAAACCCAAAAAATTTCAACAAAGTAATATTTATTTTTTTTTTCTGAGACTAAATTCAAATTCAGTACAATATTTGGTTTTATAACATGCAACATGCTTTATGTCAAACTTAACCACTTTCCATGCAGTGACTGTGGTGGGGTGATCTATTTTATTTGATTACCCTCAATGTAATTCATTTGGGTAGTACAAAGGTATATCAGTGATCAAATGTTTCTTCCTACAGTTACTCCTGCATTCTCAATCAGTTTCTTCTGTACATCATCTAAAGAAAATTTTATGTGGTGTGATTACACTCTTTTTTTTAATACCAGGATTTCTAAAACTAAGAAAAACACCAACATTTAAAACATCAGTGTTTCCAGTAAAGGATAGTTCAATTAAATTTCATCAGTACATTATATTATATTTAACTCATGCTAGAAATGTTAAAACCCAAGATCTTATGAGTCACATAATGCCAACATTTCATATTAATAAATTACTCAGATTCCATACAAAGATATTAAATGATGAGAAACAGAAAAAGCCAAGCTTTCAAGAGCTTTTAAAAAACACAGAAGCAAACTAATAAACACAACTACACAAAATATACACTAAAAAATTATAAACTAAACTAAAGATTAACCCTAAAAAAATACATTTTAGAACTTCGTGATACCCTCATAAAAGGCAGCATAACTAAGGGTATTAAAACAGTCATTATTTTAGTTACTGTGCATTAAGTCTAAAAGATCCAGATAAAGGAAATGGTTTTTTTTTGATTCAGCTTAAATACTTTAAAATTGGAAATATTTAATAAATGATAGTATAATAAAATTTTAAAGAATATACACAAATGATTTGAACAGGTTTTATATTCAGTAACTTGCATGGTTTTTACATTGGCACTTTTATCACTAATTTAGGAGAATGTGGTGCATTTCCCTCCATGTACTTAGGCGCTAAGATTTCAAATTTATAAATATGGTAGTTTTTAAATAAATTTTCACATGAATACTGGGCTTATTCTTGTTTTCCTTTGTTTCCTAGGTATTCTCAATTTTGTAAGGAAAACACTTTTATAGCACAATCAAAACTTGTCTTGGTTACTAGACTGTAGTCATAATTGGGCTGCAGTCACTTATATTCATTATTTGGAATTATACTTACTAGGCAGACCTAAATGAAACTTATCTTCTAGAAGAATTTCACATTTGCATTGACCTGCACTGCAGAATAGGTTTAAGCGATATTTTAGCTGTCAGGAAATATTTTGTGTAAACTTATTTTCTTTGACTACTTGTAGCTTCTAGAGTAGTCAGTTTTACCTTTGAGTTTAAACTCTATCTGATTCATTCCAAATAGAAGATTTTTTAAATAGAAGTTAGACTTCATTAAGGTATTAACTTTAAACCTGAAAGAAAATTAATGTACCGAAAATTTCAAGTTTGACAAGTTCATTAAAATTTTTTAGCATGTCTTGATACATTTACTTATATGCTTTTTTATTCTTTCTGCTGGCATTTCCTTAATGCTTGTTTATTTCACTTCTCTGGTTCATTGGATTGCTACTATTTATGTTTTCAAGGACTTTATCTTCACAGTTTACTGTATCTTGGAGAGCCTTTCCCACATCTGTTTGGCCAGCTGTACTGGCTGTTTTTGGCAAGGTCATCTGCAGTGCACACCACAGGATTGTGCGTGCTTTCCGGGTAGCCGCACACATCTCTTTAATTGCTGAGGCGAGGGCAAAAACATCTGTATAAGAAACATTCAGGGTCATTTCATATTAGATATCACTTAAGTATCCCTTTGTTCTCAGAAAATTCAATACTGTGCTACTAAATGATTGAACATTATTAACAGAAGTATGGCTGTTAACTGAGCTAACCAAAGTACTTGACTTACTGTTTAAAAGTACTGATAACCTTTTTTCTGATTCGTATGACCACATACTTTGGAAGAAACAGACACTTTGGAAAATTATTACAATTAAATGGATAAGATTAACAAAATAAATCAAAGTACTTACTCATGTGGATATAATTTATCAACTTATTTTTTAGGTAATTGTAAATTTGAGAAGTCTAACCTTTTACCTTCAGAATCTGATTTTCCAGCATTCAGAGTATTGTACTGTCTTGCAAAAAAGATATACATTAATATTGTACCTCTGTCATCCTGGCATCTAGGAACTCCTTGTCGTTGCCGATTTGAAGCATTAACTATTTCATCCTTTCTACGTGACTGCACAATGTGAATGGACTCCAAGTGTCTATCAAGAGCAGTAGAGATATTGGCATGTAGGGGAGAGCTTCGAAGACGTTCCATTTTGCCTAATAAAGTCACAACCTGAGGGAGACATTTTAATTTTCATAAGGCATGTAACCATATTGTCCTCGTATTAAGTTAATTCAGAACATCTTCAGTGAATAGAGCTGAGCACAGTAATATTCATTCACTAGATAACTGGATGTTTACTATGTCCTGACACCATGCAGGGTGAAACAAAGATGGAAAGTCAATTTTTTGTACCTATTTTATGTAAATCTAAAAGCTTCCAAGTAATCAGTTATGGAGAATAGTAATGAAATAATTTTAAGAATAAGACACTTTGAAATTTTTACTAACATATAACTGTAGCTCCTGTCACTATCTCATTGCTAAACCTCATTGCAAAAAATTTACAAATTTGATGAAAGAATTTCAACTGACCAAGGCTAAAGACAGAATCAATCTTTTCTTATTAAAGTAGTTCATATCTATATTTTAAAAACAGTATGGTATAAGTAGGAATAAAATAGACTTATGTTGATTTTCTAATTTACACAATGACTTTTATTTAATCATAGAAGCAACTGTTTGATTGCATGCTTTCCCCCAGAAGTTTTTATGAAATTTTATTTGGAAAACTATGCTTTTAATCAGACAGGTCAAAAGGAAAAAAGATTATTCCATTAAAGTTGCTTAGACTGGGCGCGGTGGGGCATGCCTGTAATTCCAGCCTTGGGAGACTGAGGTTAGGGATCACTCGAGTCTGCAGGTTCGGGACTACCCCGGGGAACATAATAAGACCTAGTCCTGAAAAATAAATTAAAAAATAATACTAAAGTTGCTTAGAAAATTCTGAGATAACAAAGGAGATGAGAGGGAATAATCATGTTAAATTATAAAATGACATTAGACTTCTTCACATTTGATTTGAAGTGATATACTAATTTTCCAAAACAATGTTATTTTATAAAACTATGCATATCTATATACCTCATTTTATCAGCATTTAATACAGTACTAGATATACTTAGTTTGTTGAGTAATTCATGTATCTGGTTAAGAAAATGAAATATGGTAATTCCCTGTTTGTTTGCTATCTTGTATAATATAAGCATAGACTGCTCATCAAGCTAGAAAACAAATGCTTGTTACTAAGAAATGGAACTAGGCCGGGCACGGTGGCTCGTGCTTGTAAGCTTCAGCCTATGAAGCGGCCGGGGCTAGGGATCGCGGTTCGAGTCCCGCCTGGGGCCCGTAGCGAGACCTAGTTCCAAAAAAATAGCTGGGCGTGGTGGCGCGCGCCTGTCATCCCAGCTACCTGGGAAGCTGAGGCTGGGGATTGCTTGAGTCTGTGGTACCCCGGGCA
>PVHY01008947.1:0-58843 GCA_004024945.1 Uropsilus gracilis
AACTTTAGACCTGGAGTTGAGATGGAAAGCTATCTTATTCTACTCAATGAACTGCACAAAATAGATTTCATTTCTAAACACCAAAGTACAGAGAATTTACAGTATGTAATATACTGCTCCTTTTGATTCTGCTTGGATTCAGTAGCGTTTTTGCTGAAAATACTGGTATTTCACCTAAAAGGTCAAAACCTGCAGGATCTTGAATAAAAGCAAGGATTTCCAAAAAGTGCTAGAAATCATGAAACTTAAGAGCTGGAGGTGAGCTAGACTGATATCCTATTCGACTCCATGAAGTGTAAAACATAGAGAGATTTCATCTCTAAACATCAAAGTACAGAGAAGTTACACTAAGAATAAAATGCTCATTTGTATTCTTGTTGTAATTCAGGACCCTTCTCCCTGAAAATGCAGGCAGTTCGCTTGAAAGGTTGAAATCCTCAGAATTTGAATGAGAACAAGAGTTTCTAAGAAGTGCTAGAAATAAAAAACTTAAGACCTGGATGATAGATGAAAAGTATATCATTCTACTCGATGAACTGTACAATGTAGAGAAATTTCATGTCTAAACCTCAAAGTACAGAGAAGTTACTGTTAGATATAAACTGCTCCTTTGTAGTTTTTGCAATTTAGGAGCCTTTTCTCTGAAAACTCAGGCAGTTCTCCTAACAGAATGAAATCCGCAGGATTTTGAATGAAAACAAAGGTTTCTAGGAAGTGCTAGAAATCATGAAAATTAAGACCTGGAGGTGAGATGGAGAGTATTACATTATATTTGATAAATTGTACAGCATAGAGAAATTTGATCTCTACACATCTTAGTAAAGAGCAGTTACAGTAGTTTATAAAATGCCCCTTTGGAATCTGTTTGGTTTCAGGAACATTCCACTGATAATGCTGGCAGTTCCCCTGAAAGGCCAAGTCTGCAGTATTTTGAGTGAAAACAAGGGTTACCAAGAAGTGATATAATCATGAAAATTAAGAGCTGAAGGTGAGATGGACTGGTATCCTATTCTAATCCATTAAGTGTACAACATAGAGAGATTTTATCTCTAAACATCAAAGTTCAGAGAATATACAGTAAGATATATACTGCTTCTTTGGAGTCTGTTCAGATTCAGGAGCATTCTCACTGAAAACGCTGACTGTTTGCCTGAAAGGCTGAAATCCGTAGGATTTTGAATGAAAAAAAAAATGGTTGTAAGAAGTGCTAGAAATCATGAAAATTAAAACCTGGAGTTGAGACAGACTGGTATCCTATACTAGTCCATGAGGTATAAAACAGAGAGATTTTATCTCTAAACACCAATGGGCAGACAAATTACAGTAAGTTATAAATTTCACCTTTGGATTTTCTTGGATTTCTTGCGTTTTCACGGAAAACACTGGCAGTCACCTGAAAGGCAAAACCCGCAGGATTTTGAATGAAAGCAAGGGTTTCCAAAAAAGGCAAGACATTATGAAACTTAAGAACTGGAGGTGAGATGGACTGATACCCTATTTACTCCATGAAATCTAAAACATGGAGAGATTTCATCTCTAAACATCAAAGTACAGAGAGTTAGAGTAAGATATAAAAACTACTTTGGAGTCTGTAATTTAGGAGAGTTCAGCTGAAAATCAGGTAGCTCACCTGAAAGGCCGAAATCCACAGGATTATGAATGAAAACAATGGTTTCTAAGAAGAGCTAGAAATCATGAAAATTAAGAGCTGAGGGTGCGATTGTCAGGTATCCCATCCTATTCCCTGAGGTGTACAACATAGAGAGATTTAATCTCTAAACGTCAAAGTACAGAGAAGTTACTGTAAGATATAAATTGCTCCTTTTTTGTCTTTTTGTAATTCAGGAGCCTTCTAGCTGAAAATGCAGGCAGTTTGCCTAACAGGACAAAATCCTCTGATTTTGAATGAAAACAAGGGTTCTAAGAAGTGCTATAAATAAAATAACTTAAGACCTGGATGTGAGATGGAAAGTATATCATTCTACTTGATGAACTGTACAACATAGAGAGATTTCATGTCTAAACATTGAAGTACAGAAAAATTACACTTAGATATATATAGCTACTTTGGAATCTGTTGGATTAAGGAACATTTTGCTGAAATTACTGGCAGTTCACCTGAAGGCCTAAATCCGCAGGATTTTCAATGAAAACAAGGGTTACTCAGAAGTGTTAGAGACCATGAAACTTAAGAGCTGGAGATGAGAAGGACTGTATCCTATTCACTCCATTAATTGTACAACTTAGAGAGATTTAATCTCTAACGTTCAAAGTACAGAGAAGTACAGTAAGATATAAACTGGTCCTTTGGATTCTGTTTTGATTCTGGAGTGTTCTCGCTGAAAATGCACACTGTTCACCTGAAAGGCCGAAATACGCAGGAATGAATGAAATGAAACAATGGTTAATAACAAGTGTTAGAAATCATTCTTAAGAGCTGGAGGTGAGATGGACATCTATTCTACTCCATATAATCTCTCTATGTACAGCATAGAGAGATTTCATCTGTAAACATCAAAGTACAGAAAATTTAAGTAAGATAAAAACAGTTCCTTGGAATCTGTTTGGATACAGGAGCTTTCAGGCTGAAAACACTAGAGTTTGCCTCAAGGGTGAAATCTGGAGGAATATGAATGAAACAAGGGTTAATAACAAGTGTTCAAAATCATGACTTAAGACATAGAGGTGAGATGGAATTTTATCCTATTCTACTCCATGAAGTGTACAACATAGAGATATTTCATCTCTAAACAAAAAGTACAGAGTAGTTACAGTAAGATATATACTTCTCCTGTGAGTCTGTTTGGAATCAGGAGTATTCTCACTGACTACTCAGGCAGTTTGACTTAAAGGCTGAAATCCACAGGAATTTGAATGAAACATGCATTAATAATAGTGCAAGAAATCATATTTAAGAGCTGGAGGTGAGATTGACTGGTATCATATTCTACTCCATGAGTTGTACAACATTGAGTGATTTCATCTCAAAACATCAAACTACAGAGAAATTAGTGTAAGATATAATCTCCTCCATTGGAGTCTGTTTGGATTCAGGAGTGTTTCACTGAAAACGCTGGCAGTTCACCTGAAATGCTGAAATCTTCAGGATTTTGAATGAAAACAAGGTTTCCTAAGAAGTGCTGAAAATTGTGAAACTTAAGACCTGGAAGTGAGTATGACTGGTATAGTATTCTACTCCATGAACTGTACACATGGAGAGATTTCATCTCTAAATATCAAAACACAGAAAAGTTGCAGTAAGATAAAATTGCTCCTTTGGAGTCTGTTTGAATTCAGGAGCATTCTTGCAAAAACTGCTGGCTGTTCGCAAGCTGTTCGCTGGCTGTTCAAAAGGCTTAAATCCCAGAGGAATTTGAGTTAAGCAAGGGTTAATATTAAGTGCTAGAAATCATGTCTTAAGACCTGGAGATGAGAAGGATTTATATCCTATTCTACACCATGAAGTGTACAACATAGAGAGACTTCATGTCTACACATCAAACAACAGACAAGATATAAACTGCTCCTTTGGGGACGGTTTGGATTCAGTAGTGTTTTCACGAACGCTGGCAGTTGCCTGAAAGGCTGAAATCCGCAGAATTTTGAATGAAACAAGGGTTATTTACAGAGCTAGAAATCATGCCATTATAGCTGGAGGTGAGATTGACTGGTATTCCATTATACTCCATGCGGTTTACAACATAGAAATTTCATCTCTAAACATCAAAGTAGAGAAAATTTAAGTATATAACAGCTCCTTTGGAGTCTGTTTCGTTCTGTCTTAAATGATGGAAGTCTGCTTTAAAGTCTGTAACCCGCAGGAATTTGAATGAAACAAGGGTTAATAACAAGTGCTAGATATATGACTTAAGACCAGGAGGTGAGATTGACTATATCCTGTTCTACTCCATGAAGTGTACAACATAGAGGGATTTCATCTCTAAACATCAAAGTACACAGAAGTTACAGTAAGACATAAAGTGCTCCTTTGCAGTCTGTTTGGAATCGGAAGTGTTCTTGCTGACAATACTGGCAGTTCGCCTTAAGGGCCGAAATCCACAGAAATTTGAATGAAACAAGGGTTAAAAACAAGTGCTAGAATTCATGACTTAAGACCAGGAGGTGAGATGGACTTATATCCTATTCTACTCCATGAAGTTTACAACATAGAGAGATTTCATCTCAAAACTTCGAAGTGCAGAGCAGTACAGTAAGATATAAATTGCTCCTTTGGAGTCCGTTTGGAATCAGGAGCATTCTCACTGAAAAGGCTGGTAGATTGCTGAGGTCGATATCCACAGGAATTTGAATGAAACAAGGGTTAATAACAAGTGCTAGAAATCATGACTTAAGAGCTTGAGATTGAGTGAGATTGAGTTATATCCTTTCTAGTCCATGAATTGTACAACATGGAGAGATATCATCTCTAAATATCAAATACAGAGAAGTTACAGTAAGATATAAACTTCTCCTTTGAAATCTGTTTGGAATCAGGAGTGTTCTCACTGAAAATATTGGCTCTTTGCCTGAGATCTGAAATCCGCAGGAATTTGAATGAAAGAAGTGTTAAAAACAAATGCTAGAATTCATGACTTAATCCCTGGAGGGGAGATGGAATTATATCCTATTCTACTCCATGAAGTGTACATCATAGAGAGATTTCATCTCTAAACATCAAACAACAGAGAAGTTTCAATGGATATATACTGCTCCATTGGAGTCTGTTTGATTCAGGAGCATTCTTGCTGTAAACTCTGGCAGTTCACCTTAAAGGCTGAAATCCGCAGGAATTTGAATTGAACAAGGTTAATAACAAGTACTAGAAATCATGACTTAAGACGTGGAGGTGAGATGGACTATATCGTATTCTACTCCATGAAGTGTACAACATAGATTTCATATCTAAATATCAAAGTACAGATAAGGTACAGTAAGATATACACTGCTCCATAGGAAACTGTTTCAGTTAAGGAGCAATCTCGCTGAAAACGCTGGCTGTTTGCCTGAAAGGCTGATATCCGAAGGGTTTTGATTGAAAACAAGGGTGTCTAAGAAGTGCTGGAGGTGAAAATGACTGCTATCCTATTCAACTCCATGAAGTGCACAATATACAGAGATTTTATCTCAGAATATCAGAGTATAGAAATGTTACAGTAAGATACAAATGCTCATTTGAAGTCTGTTTGGATTCAGGACATTGTCACTGAAAACACTGGCAGTTTGCCTGAAAGGCATAAATCCATAGGAATTTGAATGAAACAAGGGTTAATAAAAAATGCTAGAAATCATGACTTAGACCTGGAGGTGAAAAAAATCTCATATCCTATTCTACTCCATGAAGTGTACAATATAGATTCATTACTAAATATCAAAGGAAAGAGAGTTACAGTAAGATATAAACTGCTCATTTAGATTGTTTGGAATCAATAGTGTTCTCATTGACAATGGTGGAAGTTCAACTTATAGGCCAAAATCCACAGGAATTTGAATGAAACAAGGATTAAATCAAGTGCTAGAAATCATGACTTAAGAGCTAGTGGTGAGATTCACTTATGTCCTATTCTATTTCATGAATTGCACAACATAGAGAGATTTCATCTCTAAGCATCAAAGTACAGAGAAGTTACAATAAGATATAAAGTGATCCTTTGAAGTCTGATTGGATTCAGGTGAGTTCTCACTGAAAATGCTGCCAGTTCGCCTGAAAGGCCTAAATCTGCAGGAATTGGAATGAAACTAAGGTTTATAACATGCTGCAAATCACAACTTGAGAGCTGGAGGTGATTTTCTGGTATCCTGTTCTAATCGATGAGATGTACAACATAACATATAGAGATTTCGTCTATAAACATCAGAGCACAGATAGTTACGTAAGACAAAAATGGTTCCGTTGGAGTATGTTTGAATTTAGGAGCGTTCTGGCTGAAAATTTGGGAAGTTCATCTTTAAGACCGATATCCACAGGAATTTGAATGAAACAAGGGTTAATAACATGCTAGAAATCATGACTTAAGGATAGAGGTGAAATTGACTTTTATCCTAATCTAATTCATGAAGTGTACAACATATAGAGATTTCATCTATAAACATCAAAGTACAGAGAAGTTACAGTAAGATATAAACTGCTCCTGTGGAGTCTGTTTGGAATCAGAACCATTCTCGCTGACAACTGTGGCAGTTCACATAAAGGCTGAAAACCGCAGGAATTTGAGTGAAACAAGGGTAAATAACAAATGCTAGAAATCATACTTAACATCTGGAGTTGAGATGTACTTATATCCTATTCTAATTCATGACATGTACAACACGGATAGATTTCATCTCTGAATATCAAATTACAGGGAAGTTACAGTAAGATATAAACTGCTCCTTTGGAGTCTATTTGGATTCAGGAGTATTCTTACTGAAAACACTGGCAGTTTGCCTGAACGGCTGAAATCCACAGGATTTTGAATGAAAACTAGTTTTTTTTAAGAAGTCCTGGAAATCATGACACTTAAGAGCTAGAGGTGAGAAGGACTGGTATCCTATTCTACTCCATGAAGTGTACAACATAGAGAAATTTCTCTCTAAATATCAAAGTACCGATATGTTACAGTAAGTTAAAAATGCTCTTTTGGAGTCTGTTTGGATCATGAGCTTTCTTGCACAAAACAATGTCTGGTCACCTTATAGGACAAAATCCGGAGGAATTTGAATGAAATAATATAATATTAATAATAACAAGTGCTAGAACACTTGTTATTATAACAAGTAATTAATAAATAAGTACGTAAAAAATAAGTAAGTAAAAAAATAATTAATATTATAACAAGTAATTATAACAAGTAATTAATAACAAATGAGGTGGACTTATACCTTATTCTACTCTATGAAGTGTACAACATAGAGAGACCTCATCTCTACACATGAAACAACAGAGAAGTTAGAGTCACATATAAACTGCTCCTTTGTAGTCAGTTTGGATTGAGGAACATTCTGGCTCAAAATGCTTGAATTTCTCCTTAAAGTGCGTAATCCACAGGAATTTAATGAAACAAGGGTTAATAACAAGTGCTAGAAATCATGGCTTAAGATCTGGAGTTGAGATGGACTTATGTCCTATTCTACTCCATGAAGTGTACAACATAGGAGATATCATCTCTAAACATCAAAGTGCAGGGATGTTACAGTAAGACATAAACTGATCCTTTGGAGACTGTTTGGATTCAGGAGTGTTTTCACTGAAAACGCTGGCATTTTGCCTGCAAAGCTGAAATCAGCAGAATTTTGATGAAACAAGGGTTATTAAAAAGTGCTAGAAAACATGACTTCAAAGCTGGAGGTGAGATTGACTATATTCTATTCTAGTCCATAAAATGTACAACATAGAGAGATTTCATCTCTAAATATCAAAGTACAGAGAAGTTACCATAAAAAAAATTGCACCTTTGGATTGTGTTTGGATTAGGTGGCATTCTTGCAAAAAATGCTGGCAGTTCACTTGAAAGGCTGAAATCCACAGGACTTCAAAAGAAGTGCTGGAATTCAGAAAACTTAAGCTGTACATGAGAATGACTGGAATTGTATTCTACTCCATGAAGTGTACAACATATAGAGAGTTCATCTCTAAATATCAAAGTACAGAAAAGTTACAGTAAGATATAAATGCTCCTTAAAAGTCTGTTTGGATTCAGGATTGTTCTTGCTAAAAATGCTAGCTGTTCACCTGAAAGGTCAAAATCTGCAGGAATTTGGTTGAAACAAGGGTTAATAACAAGTGCTAGAAATCATGACTTAAGAACCGGAGGTGATGTGGACTATATCCTATTTTACTCCATGAAGTGTACAACATAGATAGATTTCATCTCTAAACATCAAAGTACAGACAAGTTACAGTAGGAAATAAACTGCTCAATTGGAGTCTGGATTCAGGAGGGTTCTCGCTGAAAACGCTGGCAAGTCGCCTGAAAGGCTGGATTCCACAGGAATTTTAATGACAAGCATTAAAACTAAGTGCTAGAAATCTTATCTAAGAGCTGGAGTGAGATTGACATATATCCTATTCTACTCCATGAAATGTACAACATAGAGAGGTTTCCTCTCTAAACATCAAAACACAGAGATGTTCAAGTTATATATAAAATGCTCCTTTGGAGTCTGTTTGGATTCAGAGCATTCTCAGTTAAAATGCTGTCAGTTCATTGATTGGTCCAAATCCACAGGATTTTGAATGAAAACAAGGCTTTCTAAATAGTGCTCTTGAAACTTAAAGCTGGATTTGAAAATGTGTGGTACCCTATTCAACTCCATGATGAGTACAACGTAGAGATATTTCATCTCTAAACATCAAAGTACAGAGACGTTACAGTAAGCTATAAACTGCTCTTTTGGAGTCTGTTTGGATTCAGGAGCATTATTGCTGAAAACTAGCATTTCGCCTGGCAGAACTAAATCCGCAGTAATTTGAATGAAAAAACAGTTACTAAGAGTGCTCTAAATCATGACTCGTGAGCTGGTGGTGAGATGGAGAGCTGCCTTGAAGTGTACAACATGGAGATATTTCATCTCAAAACATTAACTTACAGAGAATTTACAATAAGATATAAATACTCCCTTTGGAGTTTGTTTGGATACAGCAGCGTTCTCTCTGAAAACTCTGGCAGTTGGCCTGAATGAAACAAGGGTTAATAACAAGTGCTACATATCATGACTTAAGAGCTGGAGGTGAGGTTGATTGGTATTCTATTCTACATCATGAAGTGTACAACATAGAGTTCATCACTAAACATCAAACTGCTTGTAATTTAAGTAAGATATAATCTGCTCCATTGGAGTCAGTTTGGATTCAGGAATGTTCTAGCTGAAAATGCTGGTTGTTCGCCTGAAAGACCCAAATCCACAGGAACTTGAATGAACAAGTTTTAATCACAAGTGCTAGATATCATGATTTAAAAGCTGGGGGTGAGCTGGACAGCTATCCTATTCTTCTCCAGGAAGTGTACAACATAGATTTCATCTCTGAACATCAATGTACAGAGAAGTTACAATAAGATATAAATGCTCCTTTGGAGTCTGTTTGGATTCACGAGCATTCTTGCTGAAGAAGCTGGCCATTAGCCTGAAAGGCTAAAATCCACAGGATTTTGAATGTAATAAAGGATTTATAATAAGTGCAAAAAATCATGAAACTTAAGAGCTCGTGGTAAGATGGATTATTGTCCTAATCAATGCAATAAAGTCTACAACATAGAGATATTTCATCTCTAAACATCAAAGTACTTGAAGTTACAGTAAGATATAAACTGCTCCTTTAGAATCTATTTGTCATTCACGAGAGGTCAGGTGAATTCGCAGGCAGTTCACCAGAGAGGGAGAAATAGGCAGGATTTTGAATGAAAACAAGGGTTTCTATGAAGTGCTGGAATCATGAAAGTTAAGACCTGGAGGTGCATTGGACACTTTATCATTCTACTCATTGATTGTACAACATAAAGAGATTTCATCTCTAAACATCAAAGTACAGAGAAATTACAGTAAGATATAATCTTCTCCTTTGGAATCTGTTTGGATTCAGGAGTGTTCTAGCTGAAAGGGATGGCTGTTTGCCTGAAAGATCGACTACCACAGGATTTTCAATGAAAACAAGGGTTTACTATAAGTGGGAGAAATCATGAAACTTAAGAGCTGGAGGTAAGAATGGTATCTATCTTATTCTACTTGAGGAACTGTGAAACAGTTTTCATCTTCAAACACCAAAGTAAAAAGATTTTACAAGAAGATATAAACTGCTCCTTTGGAGTCTGATTAGATTCAGGAGGGTTTTCGCTGAAAACGCTGGCATTTTCCCTAGAGACTGAAATCCGCAGGAATTTGAATGAAACAAGGGTTAAAAATAGTGCTAGAAATCATGACTTCTGAGCTGGAGGTGATATGGACAGCTATCCTATTCTACTCCATAATATGTACAACACAGAGAGATTTCTTCTCTAGCCATAAAAGTACAGAGAAGTTACGGTAAGATATAAAGTGCTCCTTTTGAGTTTGTTTGAATTCAGGAGCATTCTCGCTGAAAACGCTGGCTATTCACCTGAAAGGCCGAAATCTGCAGGAATTTGAATGAAACAGTGGTTAATAATAAGTGCTAGAAATCATGACTTAAGATTTGTACATTGTATGTACAACATACAAATGACGTAAGAGCTGGAGGTGAGATGGTCAGCTATACTATTTAACTCCATGAAGTGTAAAACATTGAGTGACTTCATCTCTCAACATCTAACTACAGAGAATTTCTGAAATATAAACTGCTCCTTTGGAGTCTGTTTGGATTCAGTATCATTCTCGCTGAACACACTGGCGTAAGGCCTGAACACAGATTTCTGCAGGAATTTGAATGAAACAATGGTAATTACAAGTGCTCAAAATCATGACTTAATAGCTGGAGGCGAGATTGACTGGTATCCTATTCTAGTCCATGAAAGGTTCAACACAGAGAGATAATCTCTAAATATCAAAGTACAAAGAATTACATAAGATATAAATTGCTTCTTAGCAGTCTGACTAGATTCAAGTGCGTTCAGGCCAAAAAAGCTGGCATTTCACATCAAAGACCAAAATCCGCAGGAATTTGAATGAAACAAGTGTTAATAGCAAGTGCTAGAAACGATGACTTAAGAGCTAGAGTGAGATTGACTGGTATCCTATTCTACTGCATGAAGGGTATAACATGGAGAGATTTCATCTCTAAATATCAAAGTACAGCGATGTTAAGTAAGACATAAAGTGCTCCTTGGATTCTGATAGGAATCAGTAGCATACTGGCTGAAAACATGGCTGTTTACCTGAAAGGATGAAATCAGCTTGACTTTGAATGACACAAGGGATAATAACAAGTGCTCTAAATCATGACTTAAGAGCTGGAGGTGAGATTGACTGTTATCATATTCTACTCCATGAAGGGTGAAACATAGAGAGATTTCATCTCTAAACATCAAGGTAGAGAGAAGTTACATAAGATATGAACTCCTCCTTAAAGTCTATATGAATTCAAGTTAGTTCATGCTAAAAAAGCTGGAATTTCACCTGAAAGTTCAAAATCCACAGGAATTTTAATGAAACAAGGGTTAATAACAAGTGCTAGTAATCATTACTTAACAGTTGGATGTGAGAGGGAAAGCTATCCTATTCTACTCCATGAAGTGGACAACCTAGGGTGATTTCATCTAAAATATAATCTCCAAATAACAAAGTACAGAAAAGTTACTGAAAGATATAACTGCTCCTTTGGATATTTGGACTCAGTAGCTTTCATGCTGAAAACGCAGGCTCTTTGCCTGAAAGACCGAAATCCACAGGAATTTGAACAAAACAAGGGTTATTAAAAGTGTACGAAATCATTACTTGAGAGGTGGAGGTGAGATAGACTGATATCCTATTCGACTCCATGAGCGTAACAACATAGATAGATTTCATCTCTAAATATAAAAGTACAGAGAAGCTACATAAAATATAAACTGCTCCTTTGGAGTCTGTTTGGATTCAGTAGTGTTCTCAATGAAAAATCTGGCTTTCACCTGAGAGGCCGAAATCAGCAGGATTTTGAATGACACAATGGATAATAACACATGCTCAAAATCATGACTTAAGAGGTCAAGCTGAGATTGTGGGATCCTTCTACTCCATGAAGGGTACAACAGAGAGATTTCATCTCTAAATATAAAAGTACAGAGAAGTTATTTAAGATGTAATCTGCTCCTTTGGAGTCTGTTTGGATTCAGTAGCTTTCTCGATGAAAAAGATGACAGTTCACCTAAAAGGCCGATATCAGCAGGAATATGAATGACACAATGGGTAAATAACAATGCTTGAAATCATGATGTAAGAGCTCAAGCTGAGATTGACTGGGATCCTATTCTACTCCATGAAGGGTACATCTTAGAGAGATTTCATCTATAAACATCAAAGTACAGAGAAGTTACTGAAATATATAAACTGCTCCCCTGGAGTCTGTTGGATTCAGTAGCGTTCTCACTGAAAATGCTGGCTGTTCGCCTGAAAGGAAGATCTCCACAGGAATTTGATTGAAACAAGGGTTAATAACAAGTGCACTAAATCATGACTTAAGAGCAAGAGCTGAGATTGCCTGGTATCCGATTCTACTCCATGAAGGGGACAACATAGAGAGATTTCATGACTAAACATCAAGGTACAGAGAAGTTACATAGGAAATAAAATAAAGAAATCATGACTTAAGGCTGCAGTTGTATGGACATCTATCCTATTCTACTCCATTAAGTGTAAAACATAAGGTGATTTTATCCATGAGCACCAAAGTACAGGGATGTTGTTGTTATTGAAAGATATAAACTGCTCCTTTGGATAATGTTTGGACTCTGTAGCATTCTTGCTGAAAATGCTGGCTGTTCACCTGAAAGATCAAAATCCCTAGGATTTTGAACGAAGCAAGGATTAATAACAAGTGCTCGAAATCTTGGCTTAAGAGCTGGAGCTGAGATTGACTGATATCCTATTCTACTCTATGAAGGGCACAACATAGAGATAATTCATCTCTAAACATCAAAGTACAGAGAAGCTACGTAAGATGTAAACTGCTCTTTGGAGTCTCTTTGGATTCAATAGCATTCCAATGAAAATGCAGGCTGTTTGCTGAAAGTCTGAAATCCGCAAGTATTTGAAAGTAACAAGGGTTAATAACAAGTGCTACAAATCATGACTTAAGAGATGCAGGTGAGATCAGAGCTATTCTATTCTACTTTATGAAGGGTACAACATAGAGAGATTTTATCGCTAAACATGAAGTACAGAGAAGTTACTGAAAGACATAAACTACTCCTTTTGAGTAGTTTCTAGCAGAAACGAGTCAGATAGAAAGGGACAGAAACCAAATGGTTTCACTAATATATGGTCAACCAAATGAAACTGCACAAGGGGAGAATGGGGAGCAGCTGGATCAGGTGGGAAGGGGAGGCGGTGGGTGACCCCCAGGGACTGAAATGATGTGAAATATATATATAAATAAAAAATTATTTAAAAAAATAACAAGTGCTCGAAGATGTATTAAGAGCTGAGGTGAGATTGACTGTTATCCTATTCTATTCCCTTAAGTGTACAACATAGAGTGATTTCATCTCTAAACATCAAAGTACAGATAAGTTAATGAATGATATAAACTACCCTTGGTGTCTGCTTGGATTCCATAGCGGCGATGCTGAAAACAATGGCTGTTCTCCTATAAGGCATATCTTCTATAAGGTATTTGAACTAAAGAAGCGTTAATAACAAAGTCTCAAAATCATGACTTAGCTGGAAAGGAGATTGACTGGTATCCTATTCTAGTCCATGAAGGGTACAAAATAGAGAGTTTTCATCATTAAACAGCAAAGTACAGAGAGGTTATGTAAGATATAAACTGCTCTTTGGAATCTGTTTGGATTCAGTAGTGTTCTCGCTGAAAATGATGGTTGTTTGCCTGAACAGCCAAATGAAGCAGGAATTTGAATGAGCCAACATAATAATAAGTGCTAGAGATTATGACTTAAGAGCTGGAGGTGAGATTGTATGGTATCCTTTCCATTCCATGAAGTGTACAACATAGAGAGATTTCGCCTCTAAATATCAAAGTACAGAGATGTTACGTAAGATAAAAACTGCACATTTGGATTCTGTCTGGATTAAAGAGCTTTCAGGCTAAAAATGCAGACATTATGCCAGAAAGACCGAAATCCAGGAAATGAATGAAACAATGGATAAAAACAAGTGCTAGAAAACATGACTTAAGAGCTAGAGGTGAGATGGACTACTCCATGGAGTGTATAACATAGAGTGATTTCATCTATAAAAAACCAAAATACAGAGTAGTTACTGAAAGATATCACTGTACCTTTGGAGTCTGTTTGGATTCAGTAGCGTTCTCGCTAAAACATTGGCATTTTCCCTGAAAGGCCGAAATCCGCAGCAATTTTAATGAAACAAGGGTTAGTAACAAGTGTTCGGTATCATGACTTAAGACCTGGAGGTAGATTGAATGGTATCCTGTTGTACTCCATGTAAGGTACAACATAGAGATTTCATCTCTAAACACCAAAGTACAGAGAAGTTAATGAAAGATATAAATTGCTCCTTAGGGTCTGCCTAGATTCAACAGCATTTAGGCTAAAAAAGCTGGCATTTTGCCTGATAGCCCAAAATACTAGGAATTTGAATGAAACAAGGGTTAATAACAAGTAATAGAAATCATGACTTAAGAGCTGGATATGAGAGGGACACTATCCTATTCTAATAGATGAAGTGTACAACATACTGTGATTTCATCTATAAACATCAAAGTACATAGAAGTTTCTGAAAGATATAAATTTTCCTTTGGAGTTTCAGGATTCATGTGCTTTCAGGTTAAAATACTGTCATTTAGCCTGAAAGACTGATTTCTGCAGGAATTTGAATGAAATAAGGGTTAATAAAAGTGCTATAATTCATAACTTAAGAACTTGGGTGAGATGGACATCTATACAATTCTACTCCTTGAAGTGCACAACATCGAGTGATTTCATCTCCAAACACCAAAGTAAAAAACTTACTTAAAGATATAAACTGCTCCTTTGGAGTCTGTTTGGATTCAGTAGCATTCATGCTGAAACGATGGTTGTTCTCCTCAAAGGCATAAATCCGCAGGTATTTGAACGAAACAAGGGTTAATAACAAGAGCTCGAAATCATGACTTAGGTGGAATTGAGATTGTCTGGTATTCTATTCTACTCCATGAAGGGTAAAATATAGAGCGATTTCATCTCTAAACATCAAAGTACAGAGAAGTTATGTAAGATATAAACTGCTCCTTTGAAATCTGTTTGGATTCAGTAGCGTTCTCACTGAAAATGATGGCTGGTCACCTGAAAGGCCAAAATCATTAGGAATTTGAATGACACAAAGTTTAATAACAAGTGCTAGAAATCATGACTTAAGAGATGGAGTTGATTGACAGGCATCTGATTCTACCCCATGAAGGGTACAACATAGAGAGATTTCATCTATAAACATTAAAGTACAGGGAAGTTACTGAAAGATATAAACTGCTCCTAGGCAGTCTGTCTGGAATCATGTGCTTTCAGGCTAAGAAACTCTCATTTCACCTGAAAGAACAAAATTCACAGGAATTTCAATGAAACAAGGTTTAATTACAAGTGCTACGTATCATGACTTAAGAACTGAGGTGAGATGGACATCTTTACTATTCTACTTCATGAAGTGTTGGACAAAGAGTGATTTCATCTCTAAGCAACAAAGTATCAATAAGTTACTGAAAGATATAAACTGCTCATTTGGATTCTGTTCTGATTCAGAGGCTTGCTCCATGAAAACACTGGCTGTTCCCCTGCAAGACCGAAATCTCGAGGAATTTGAAAGAAAGAAGGGTTAAAAACAAGTGTTCAAAATCAAGACTTATGAGCCAGAGGTGCGATTGAATGGTATCCTATTCTATTCCATGAAGTGTACAATATAGAGATATTTCATCTCTAAACACCAAAGTATAGAGAATTTACTGAAAGTTATAAACTGATCCTTTGGACTCCTTTGAATTCAGTAACGTACTCACTGAAAACAATGGCATTTCAATTTAAAGGCCGAAGTCCACAGGAATTTGAATGAAACAAGGGTTACTATCAAGTGTCGAAAATTGACGTAAGAGCTGGAGAGGAGACTGATGGGTATCCTATTCTACTATATAAAGGGTACAACATAGAGAGATTTCATCTCTAAAACTCAAAGTACAAAGAAGTTATGTAAGATATAAACTGCTCCTTTGGAGTCTGTCTAGATTCAAGAGCGTTCAGACTAGAAAAGCTGGCAATTCACACAAAAGACCGAAATCCGCAGGGTTTTATATGAAACAAGGGTTAATAAAAGTACTTGAAATCTTGACTTAAGAGCTGGAGGGGAGATTAACGGGTACCCTATTCTACTCCATGAAAGGTACAACAAGAGAGATTTATTTCTAAATACCAAAGTACAGAGAAGTTACTGAAAGATATAAACTGCTCCTTTAAGTCTGTTTGGATTAAGTAGTGTTCACACTGATAACGATGGCTGTTCTCCTGAAAGGCATTAATCTGTAGGTAGTTGAATGAAACTAGGTTTAATAACAAGTGCTGAAATAATGACTATTTGGAGGTGAGAATGACTGGTATCCTATTCTACACAATGAATGGTACAACATAGAGAGATTTAATCTCCAAACATCAAATTACAGAGAAGTTACATAAGATAATCTACTCCTTTGGAGTCTGTTTGTATTCAGTAGAGTTCTCACTGAAATCGATGGTGTTCTGCTGAAAGACCGAAATCAGTAGGAATTTGAATGATGCAAGGGTAATAATAAGTTCTTGAAATTGTGACTTAACAGCTAGAGGTGTGATTGCCTACTATCCTATACTACTCCAGGATGAGTACAACATAGAACGATTTTATCTCTAAACATCAAAGTACAGAGAAGTTATGGAAGATATAGACTGCTCCTTTGGAGTCTGTCTGGATTCAAGTGCTTTCATTCTAAAATACTGGCATTTAACCAAAGACTGAAGACGCAGGAAATGAATGAACCAAGGGTTAATAACAAGTGCTACAAATCATGACTTAAGAACTGGAGGTGATATGAATAGCTATACTATTCTACTCCATGAGGTGTACAACATAGATTGATCATCTATAAACACCAAAGTACAGAGAAGTTACTGAAAGATACAAACTGCTCCTTTGGATTCTTTTTGGATTCAGTACTGTTCACGTGGAAAAAGCTGGCTGTTCTCCTGAAAAGAAGAGAACCGCAGGAATTTGAACAAAACAAGGGTAATAACAAGTGCTCGAAATCATGATTTAAGAGCTGGTGGTGAGATTGACTGGTATCATATTCTACTCCATGAAGGGAACACCATAGAGAGATCACATCTGTAAAATCAAAGTGCAGAGAAGTTATGTAAGATATAAACAGCTCCTTTGGAGTCTGTCTTGTTTCAAGTGCATTCAGGCTAAAAACGCTGGATTATCACCTAAAAGTATGAAATCACAGGAATTTGAATGAAACAAGGTTTTTAAAAGTGCTACAAATCATTACTTAAGAGGTGGAGGTGAGATGGACAGCTATACTATTCTACTCTATATTGTTTACATCAAGAGTGATTTCATCTCTAACATCAATACAGAGAAGTTACTGAAAGATATAAACTGTTCCTTTGGAGTCTGTTCGGATTCAGTAGCATTCGTGCTGAAAACACTGGTTGTTCACTTGAAGGGTAGAAATCCACAGGAATTTAAACAAAACAAGGGTTAATAACAAGTGTTTGATATCATTAGTTAGGAGCTGGAGGTGAGATTGACTGGTTTTCTATTCTGCTCCATGAAGGGTAAAACATAGTGAGATATCATCTCTAAATATCAAATTACAGAGAAGCTAACTAGGATAGAAACTACTTCTTAGAGTTTCTTAGGATTCAGTAGCATTCTATCTGAAAAAGCTACCGTTTGCTTGAAAGGAAGAAATGCACAGGAATTTGAATGAAACAAGGGTTAAAACAAGTGCTCAAAATCATGACTTAAGAGCTGCAGGTGAGATTGACTGGTTTACTATTATATTGATAAAGGGTACAACTTAGATTTCATCTCTAAACATCTAGAGAATTTATGTTAGATAAACTGCTCCTTGGCACTGTTTGGATTCAGTAGCGATCCTTCTGAAAACGGTGGCTGTTCTCCTGAAAGGAAAAAATCTGCAAGAATTTGCATGAAAAAGGCATTAATAACAAGTACTTAAATGATGACTTAAGAGCTGGAGATGAGATTGACTCTTGTCCTATTCTACTTCATGAAGGTAAAACATAGAAAGATTTCATCTCTAAACATCAAAGTTCAGAGAAGCTACTAAGATATAAACTGCTCTTTGGAGTCTCTTAGGACTCAGTTGTGTTCTATTTAAAAACACTGCGTGTTTACCTGAAAGGAAGAAATCTGCAGGAATTTGAGAGAAACAAAATTAATGACAAGTGCTAGATATGTGGACATAAGAGTTGGAGGTTAGATGAACATCTATACTATTCTACTCCATGAGTTTACATCATAGTGATTTCATCTCTAACATCAAAGTACAGAGATGTTACTGAAAGATATAAACTGCCCCTTTGGAGTCTGTTTGGATTCAGTAGCATTCTCGCTGAAAATGCTGTCATTTCACAGGGATGAAAACTGCAGGAATTTGAACAATAACAAGGGTTAATAACAAGTGCTCGATATCATGACTTAAGAACTGGAGGTGAGATTGACTGGTATAATATTCTACTCCATGACCAGTACAACATAGAGATTTTTCATCTCTAAAACATCAAAGTATGGAGAAGTTATGTAAGATATAACTGCTCCTTAAGAGTTGTATGAATTCAAATGCATTCAGGCTATAAAAGCTAACATTTTGCCTGAAAGTCAGAAATCCACAGGAAATTGAACGAAACAAGGGATAATAACAAGAGCTCGAAATCATGCCTTAACAGCTGGAGGTGAAATTGACTAGATTCCTATTCTACTCCTTGAAGGGTACAACATAGAGAGATCAATCTCTAAACATCAAAGTACAGAGAAGCTACGTAAGATATAAACTGCCCCTTAGAGTCTCTTAGGATTCAGTAGCGTTCTATCTGAAAACTCTGCTGTTCACCTGAAAGGAAGATGTGCAGGAATTTGAATGAAACAAGGGTAATAACAAGTGCTGGAAATCATGACTTAGGAGCTGCAGGTGAGATTGACTGTTACTCTATTTTACTCCATAAAGGGTACAACATAGAGAGATTTCATCTCTAAATCTCAAAGTACAGAGAAGTTACCTAAGGAATAATACTCCTTTGGAGTCTCTGGATTCAGGAGCATTCGGGCTAAAAAGAAGGTATTTCACCTAAAGACCAAAATCAGCAGGAATTTGAAAGAAACATGGGTTAATAACCAGTGCTACAAATGAAAACTAAAGAGGTGGAGGTGAGATGGAAAGAATACTATTCTTACATGAAGTTTACATCATAGAATGATTTCATCTCTAACATCAAAGTAAAGAGAAGTTACTGAAAGATATAAACTTTTGCTTTGAAGTCTTTGGATTAAGTACTGTTCCTGCTGAAAACGCTGGCATTTCCAGGAAAGTCCAAAATCCGCAAGAAATTGAACAAAACAGGGTTAATAACAAGTGCTCGAAATTGTGACTTAACACCTGGAGGTGAGATTGACTGGTATCCTATTCTACTCCATGAAGGGTACAACATTGAGTGATTTCATCTCTAAACATCAAAATACAGAGAAGTTACTGAAAGATATAATGCTCCCTTGGAGTATGTTTGGATTCAGTACTGTTCTCACTGAAAACGCTGGCATTTTGTAGCAAAGGCCAAAATCCGCAGGAAATTGAACGAAACAATGGTTAATAACAAGTGCTCAAAATCATGACTTAACAACTGGAGGTGAAATTGACTGGTATCCTATTCTACTCCATGAAGGGTACAAAATTGAGTGACTTCATCTCTAAACATCAAAATACACAGAAGTTACTGAAAGTTATAAACTGCTCCTTTGGTGTATGTTTCAATCCATAGCATTCCTGCTGAAAATGCTGTCATTATGCCCAAAACACCACATCCGCAGGAATTTGAATAAAAAGTGGGTTAATAACAAGTTCTCTAAATCATGAAATAAGAGCTGGAGTTGAGATACACAGCTATCCTATTCTACTCTATGAAGGGTACAACATAGAATGTCATTTCTAAATATCAAAGTATAGAGAAGTTACATAAGATGAAATCTGCTCCTTAGGAGTCTGTGGATTCAAGAGCTTTCAGGTTAAAAAAGCTGGCATTTTGCCCCATGTCCAAAATCCGCAGGAATTTCAATGAAACAAGAGTTAACAAGTCTAGAAATCATGACTTAATAGCTGCAGGTGAGATGGAGAGCTATACTATTCTACTCCATGAAGAGGAAAACATAGAGTGTTTCATCTCTAAACATCAAAGTACAGAGAAGTTACTGAAACATATAAACTGCTCCTATGTAGTCTGTTTGGATTCAGTAGTGTTTTATTTAAGCGATGGCTGTTCACGTGAAGGGAAAATTCCGCAGTTATTTGAATGAAACAAGGGTTAATAACAAGTTCTCAAACTCATGACTATGAGCTGGAGGTAAGATTCACTGGTAACCTATTCTACTCCATGAAGGGTACAATATTAAGAGATTTCATCTCTATCGTAAAGTGCAGAGAAATTACATAAGATGTATACTGCTCTATTGGATTCTGACCAGATTTTAGAGATTTCAGTATAAAAAGCTGGAATTTTACCAAAAAGATGAAATCCACAGGAATTTGTATGAAACAAGGGTTATTAACAAGTGCTAGAAATGATGATGTAACAGCTGGAGGTGAGATGGACCGCTATACTATTCTACTCCATGAGGTGTACATCATAGAGTGATTTCATCTCTAAACACCAAAGTACAGAGAAGTTATTGAAAGTTATAAACTGCTCCTTGGGAGTCTGTTGGATTCAGTACCGTTATAGAAAATGCTGACTGTTCTCCTGAAGGGATGAAAACTGCAGGAATTTGAACAATAACAAGGTTTAATAACAAGTGCTCGATATCATGACTTAAGAACTGGAGGGGAGATTGACTGGTATCATATTGTACACCATGACCAGTACAACATAGAGAGATTTCATCTCTAAACATCAAAGTATGCAGAAGTTATGTAAGATATAACTGCTTCTTAGGAGTTGTATGAATTCAAATGATTTCAGGCTATAAAAGCTAACATTTTGCCTGAAAGTCAGAAATCCTCTGGAATTTGAATGAAACAAGGGTTAATAACAAGTGCTCGAAATCTTGATGTAAGAGCTTGAGATGTGATTGACTGTAATCCTATTATATCCATGAAGGGTGCAACATAGTGTGACTTCATCTGTAAACATCAAAGCACTGAGAAGTTAAGTAAGATATAAACAGCTCGTTTGGATTCAGTAGCGTTCTTGCTGAAAACGCTGGCTGTTTTCTGAAACTTCGAAATTCGCAGGAATTTGAATGAAAAAAGTGTTAATATCAAGTGCTCAAAATCACGACTTTAAATTCAGAGGTGATATTGACTAATATCTTATTCTACTCCATAGAGTGTAAAACAGAGAGATTTCATCTCTATGTATCAAAGTACAGGGAAACTACGTAAGATATAAAATACTCCTTTGGATTCTGTCACGATTCAGATTTCAGGCTAAAAAGCTGGCATTTCACCTGAAAGACCGAAATCCACAGGTATTTGAATGTAACAAGTGTTTATAACAAGTGCTAGAAATGCTGATATAAGCTGGGGGGAGCTGGGCTTCTATACTATTCTAATCCATGAAGTGTACAACACAGAGTGAGTTCATCTCTAAACATCAGAGTACAGAGAAGTTACGTAAAATATAAATCACTCTTTTGGTTTCTTCTGGATTCAAGAGCATTCAGGTCAAAAAAGATGGTATTTTGCCTTAAAGACCAATATCTGCAGGAATTTGAATGAAACAAGGGTTAATAACAAGTCCTAGTAATCATGATTTAAGATGGTAGGTGAGATGGGCAGCTATCCTATTCTTGAAGTGTATAACATAGAGTATACACTTCGTCAAAGTACAGAGAAGTTACTGAAAGATATATACTACTCCTTTGAAGTCTGTTTGTATTCAGTACCATTCTCACTGAAAACGCTGGCTGTTCACCTGAAAGATTGAAAACCGCAGGAATTTGAACGAAACATGGCTCAATAACAAGTGCTCTAAATCATGACTTAAGAGCTGTAGGTGAGATTGACTGGTATCCTATTCTACTCCATGAAGTGTACAACAGAGTGATTTCATCTGTAAATATCAAAGTACAGAAGTTATGTAGTGATAAGCTGCTCCTTTTGAGTCTGTCTGAATTCAATAGTGTTCAGTCTAAAAAAGCTGGCATTTCACCTGAAAGATCAAAATCCTCAGGAATTATAAGAAAACAAGTGTAACTAACAAGTGTTCGAAATCATGATTTAAGAGCTGCAGGTGAGATTGTATGGTATTCTATTCTACTACATCAAGGGTACACATAGGAGATCTCATCTCTAAACATCAAAGTACAGAGAAGCTACATAAGATTTAAACTGCTCCTTTGGAGTTTGTCTGGATTCCAGAACGTTCAGGCAGAAAAAGCTGGCAGTTCACCTGTAAGACCAATATCCGCAGGAATTTTAATGAAACAGCATTAATCACAATTGCTAGAAATCATGATTTAAGAACGAGGTGAGATGGAGAGCTATAATATTCTACTCTTTGAAGTGTGCAAAATCGAGTGATTTTATCTCTATTCACCAAAGTACAAAGAACTTACTGTAAGATATAATCTTTGCCTTTGCAATCTGTTTGGTTTCAGTAGCGTTCACGTTGAAAATGATAGCTGTTCTCCTGAAAGGCATAATTCTGCAGATGTTTGAATGAAACAAGGGTTAACAACAAGGGCACAAAATCATTACTTAGCTGGAAGTGAGATTGACTGGTAACTTTTTCTATTCCATGAAGGGTACAACATAGACTATTTCATCTCTAATCACCAAAGTAAAGAGAATTTACCTAAGTATAAACTACTCCTTTGGAATCTGTTTGCATTCAGTAGCCATTTTGCTGAAAATAATCCCTGTTTGCCAGAAAGGCCTAAATCAGAGGGAATTTGAATGACACAAAGGGTAATAACAACTGCTAAATATCATGATTTACAAGCTGGAGGTGAGATTGACTGGCATCTTATTCTACTCCATGAGTGCTCAACAGAGAGAGATTTCATCAGTAAACATCACAGCAGAGACAAGTTATGTAAGATATAAACTGATTCATAGGAGTCTGTCCAGATTCAAGAGCATTTAGGCTAAAAAGGTAGCATTTCACCTGATAGTCTGAAATCCACTGGAATTTGAATGTAACAATGGTTAATAACAAGTGCAAGAAATTATGACTTAAGAGCTGGAAGTGAGAGGGAGAGCTATCCTATCTACTCCAAGAAGAGTACAACATAGTGTGATTTCATCTATAAATATCAAAGTACATAGAAGTTACTGAAAGATATAAACTGCTCCTTTGGAGTCTGTCTGGATTCATGTACTTTCAGGCTATAAAACTGTCATTTCGCCTGAAAGATCAAAATCCGCAGCATTTGTATGTAACAAGGGTTAATAACAAGTGCTACAAATCATGACTTAAGAACTGGGGTGAGATGGACATGTATACTATTCTACTCCATGAAGTGTACAACAGACTGTGATCATCTCTAAACACCAAGTACAGATAAGTTTATGAAAGATATAAACTGCTACTTTGGACTCTGTTTGGATTAGTGGCATTCTTGCTGAAAATGCTAATTGTTCTCCTGAAAGGCTGTAATCCACAGGAATTTGAACAAAACAAGGGTTAAAACAGGTGCTCGAAACCATGACTTAGAAGCTGCAGGTGGGGTTGACTGATATCCTGTTCTACTCCATAGAGGGTAAAATATAGATTTCATCTCTAAACATCAAAGTACAGAGACGCTACATAAGATATAAAATGCTTCTTTGAAGTCTGTCAGGACTCAAGAGTGTTTAGGCTAAAAAAGCAGGCATTTCACCTAAAAGACCAAAATCCCAGGAATTTGAATGAAACAAGTGTTAATAACAATTGCTAGAACACATGATAATAACTGGAGTTTACATGGAGAGCTTTACTCTTCTACTCCTTTAATGTACAACATCGGGGGAATTCCTCTCTAAACACCAAAGTACAAAGAAGTTAGTGAAAGATATATACTGCTCTTTTGGAGTGTTTGGATTAAGGGTGTTCACGCTGAAAACAAGATGTCTGTTCTCTGGAAAGGCATAAAACTAAAGGTATTTGAATGAAACAAGGGTTAATAACATGTGCTCAAAATCATGACTTAAGAGCTGGAGGTGAGATTGACTGGTATCCTATTCTACTGCATGAAGGGTAAAACATAGAGAGACTTCATCTCTAAACATCAAAGTACCGAGAAGTTACGTAACATATAAACAGACTCTGGAGTCTGTCTGGATTCAGGAGCATTCAGGCTAAAAACGTTGGTGTTTCACCTGAAAGACTGATATCTGCAGGATTTTGAATGAAACAGTTGTAAATGACAGTGCTATAAATCATTACTTAAGAGTGGAGGTGAGATGGACAGCTATCCTATTCTACTCCATGAAGGGTACAACATAGAGAGATTTCATATCTAAACATCAAAGTACAGAGAAGCTAAAAAGATATAAAATCCTCCTTTGGAGTTCTCTGAATTCAAGAGTGTTCAGGCTAAAAAAGCTGACATTTCACCTGCAAGACTGAAATCCGCAGAAATTGGAATGAAACAAGGGTTAATATCAAGTGCTACAAGCATGAATTAAGAACTGGAGGTGAGATGGACAGTTAAACTATTCTACTCCATAAAATGAACAACATTAGGTGATTTCATCTCTAAACACCAAAAACAAGAAGTTCCTGAAAAATATAACTGCTCCTTTGGAGTCTGTTTGGATTATTTAGCATTCTTGCTGAAAATGATGACTTTACACCAGAAAGATCGAAATCTGCAGGTTATGAACTAACTAGGGTTAATAGAAGTTATTGAAATCATGACTTAAGAGCTGGAGGTGACATTGAAAGTCATTCTATTCTACTCCATGAAAGGTACAATGTAGAGAGATTTCATCTAAACACCAATGTATAGAGAAGTTACCAAAGATATAAACAACATCTTTGGAGTCTGTCTGGATTCAAGAGCGTTCAGGGTAAAAAAATGGCATTTTTTCCTGAAAGACCAAAATATAAAGAAATTTAATGAAAGTAGGTTTAATAACAACTACTAGAAATGATGACTTAAAAGGTGGAGGTGACATGGACAGTTAACTTATTCTACTCCATGAAGTTTATATCATCGAGTGATTTCATCTCTAAACATCAAAGTATAGAGATAGAATAGAAGGGTACAAAACATAGAGAGGGTTAATATCAAATGCTAGAAATCATGACTTAAGAGCTGGAGGTGAAATGGACAGCTATAGTATTTTACAGCATAAAGTGTACAACATAGAGTGATTTCATCTCTAAACATCAAAGTACAGAGAATTTACTGAAAGATATATACTGCTCTTTTGGAGTCTATTTGGATTCAGTATCGTTCTCTGTGAAAACGTTGGCATTTCCCGTGAAAGGCCAAAATCTGCAGGAATTTGAACAAAACAAGGTTTAATAACAAGTGCTCGAAATCATGACTTAAGAACTGGATGCTAGATTGACTGGTATCCTATTCTGCTGCATTAAGGCTACTACTTAAAGAGATTTCATCCCTAAATATCAAAGTACAGAGATGTTACTTAAGATATAATCTGCTCCTTTGGAGTCTGTCTGGAGTCAAGAGTGTTCAGCTAATAAAGCTGGCATTTAGCCTGAAAGACCAAAATCTGCTGGAATTTGAATGAAACATGGGCTAATAACAAGTGCTAGAAATGACTTAAGAGATGGAAGTTTGAAGGACAGCTGAATATTCTATTCCATATAGTGTACAACATAGAGTGATTCCAACTTGAAACAGCAAAGTACAGACAAGTTACTGAAAGAGATAAATTGCTTCTTTGGAGTCTTTATGCATTCAAGTGAATTTTTGCTTAAAAAGCTGCATTTCGCCTGAAAGACTAAAATCTGCAGGAATTTCAATGAAACAAGGGTTAATTAGAAATGTTAGAAATCATGACTTAAGAGCTGAGGTGAGATGGACAACTATACTATTCTACTCCATGAAGTGTACAACATAGAGTGATTTCATCTCTAAACATCACAACACAGAGAAGTTAAGTAAGATATAATTTGCTCCTTTGGAGTCTGTTTGGCTACAGGAGCATTCTCACAGAAAACGCTGGCAGTTCCCCCTGAAAGGCTGAAATCCACAGAAATGAATGATGCAAGGATTAATTAGAAGTGCTAGAAATCAACACTTAAGAACTGGAGGTCATATGGACAGCTATCCTATTCTACTCTATGAAGTGTACAATATACAGAGATTGCCACTAAACATCAAAGTACAGAGAACTTTCGGAAGATATAAACTGCTTCTTTGGAGTCTCTTTGGATTCAAGAGCACTCAGGCTAAAAAAGTTTTCATTTCACCTGAATGACCGAAATATGCAGGTATTTGAATGAAACAAGAGTTAAAAACAAGTGCTAGAAATGATGACTGAAGAGCATGGGTACATACAGCAAGATTTTTATCGCCAAGTACAGAGAAGTTAATTAAGATATTAAATGCTCCTTTGGAGTCTGTCTGATTCAAGATCAATCAGCCTTAAAAAGCTGGCAATTCACTTAAAAGACCAAAATCCGAGATTTCAATGAAACAAGGGGTATTAACAATTGCTGGAGATGATGACTTAATAGCCGGAGATGCGATGGACAGGTATGCTATTCTACTACTTGAAGTGTACAATACAGAGTAATTTCATCTCTAAACATCACACTACAGAGAAGTTACTGAAAGATATAAACTGATCCTTTGGAGTCTGTTTGGATTCAATAGTGTTCCCACTGAAAATGCTGGGTGTACACCTGAAAGGAAGAAATTGCAGGAAATTGAACAAAATAATGGTTAATAAGAATTGCTCAAAATCATGACTGGGAGCTGGAGATGAATGGACTTATACCCTATTCTACTCCATAAATTACAATATAGAGAGATTTCATCTCTTAACATCAAACTACAGAAGTTACATTAAGATATAAACTGCTCCTTTGGAGTCTATTAGCATTCAGGAACATTCTCACTGAAAGATGACATTTCACCTGAGAGACAGAAATCCTCAGGAAATAGAATGAAAAAGAGTCAAAAAGAAGTGCTAGAGTCATGACTTAAGGACTGGAGGTGAGATGGACAGCTCACCTTTGTACAACATAGAAGGATTTCATCTCTAAACATCAAAGTACAAGTAATTAAGTAAGATATAAACTGCTCCTTTGGAGTCTTTTTGGATTCATGAGTGTTCTCGATAAAAGCATAGGCATTTCGCCGAAAGACCAAAATCTGGAGGAATGAATGAAACAAGGGTTAATAACAAGTGCTAAATATCATGACTTAAGAGTTGGAGGTGAGATGGACAGCTGTATTCTACTCCATGTATTGTGCAACATACCGAGATTTTATCTCAAACATCAAACTACAGAGAAGTTGCAGTAAGATACAACTGCTTCTTTGGAGACTTTTTACACTCAGGAGAGTTCTTGCTGAAAACACTGAGAATTCACTTGAAAGACCGAAATCCATAGGAATTTTAATGAAACAAGTGTTAATAACAAGTGCTAGAAATCATGATTTAAGAACTGGAGGTGAGATTGACTGTATCCTATTCTAATCCATGATATGTACAACATAGGAAGATTTCATCTCTAAACATAAAAGTACAGAGAAGTTATGTAAGATATAAACTGCTCTTTTGAATCTCTTTGGATTCTGGAGCATTCTCAATGAAAACGATGGAAGTTTGAGTGAAAGGCCAAAATCCACAGGAATGAATGTAACAAGGATTAATAACAAATGCTAGAAATCATGACTTAAGAGCTCAGGTGAGTTTGACTTATATACTATTCTACTCCATGGAGGTACAAACAGAGATTTCATATTTAAATCAAATTACAGTGAAGTTACAGTAAGAGATAACCACCTCCTTTGCAGTCTGTTTGGATTCAGGAGCATTTTCACTGATAACGCTGGCATTTCAACAGAAAGACTAAAATCCATAGGAATTTGAGTGAAACAAAGGTTAATAAGAAGTGCTGGAAATCATGACATAAGAGCTGGAGGTGAGATGGACAGCTATCCTATCCTATTCTTCTACATGAAGTGTACAATATAGAGAGATTTTAACTCAAACACCAAAGTGCAGATAAATTAAGTAATATATGAACTCTCCATTGGAGTCTGTTTGGATTCAGGAGCTTCTCACTGAAAACACTGGCAGTTCTCCTGATGGCCAAAATCTGCAGGAATGAATGAAACAACAGTTAATAACAAGTGCTAGAAATCATGACTTAAGAGCTGGTGGTGAGATTGTCTTATATACTATTCTACACCATTAATGTACATCATAGGGTGATTTCATCTCTAAACATCAAGTGCAGAGAAGGTAAGTAAGATATAAACTGCTCCTTTGGGTTTATTTGTATTCAGAAGTGTTCTCGCTGAAAGCGCTGGCATTTCTCCTGAAAGACAAAATATGCACGAATTTGTAGAAAGAAAGGGTTAATAAGAAGTACCAAAAATCCTGACTTCAGCTGGAGGTGATATGGACAGCTCTCCTGGTCTACTCCATTAAGTGTAAAACATAGCAAGATTTCATCTCTAAACATCAAAAGTTATAGTAAGACAAAAACTGTTTCTTTGGAGTCTCTTTGGATTCAGGAGCATTCTACCTGAAAAAGCTGGTAGTTCTCCTTAAAGGACATAATCTGCAGGAATTTCACCAGAAAGACTGAAATCAGCAGGAATTTGAATGAAGTAAGGGTTAATACAATGCTAGAAATCATGACTTAAGAGCTGGTGGTGAGATGGACTGGTATCCTATTCTACTCCATGAATGTACAACATAGAATGTACAACATCTCTAAACAGAGAAGTTATGTGAGATATAAACTGCTCCTTTGTCTGTATTATGGAGCATTCTCCTGAAAAGGCTGGTAGTTTGCCTGAAAGGTTGAAATCCACAGGGTTTGAATGAAACAAGGGTAATGACAATAAAAGAAATCAAGACTTGAGAGCAGGAAGTGAGATTGACCTACACCCCATTCCACTCCATGAAGTATACAACAAAGAGAGATTTTCACTTAACATCAAAGTACAGAGAATTTATATTAAGATATAAACTGCTCCTTTTGAGTCTGTTTGGATTCAGGAGCGGTCTTGTGAAAACGCTGACATTTCGCCTGATAAATTGATATGGACAGGAATTTGAATGAAACAAGGATTAATAAGAAGTGCTAGAAAGCATGACTTAAGACCTGGAGTTGAGTTTGACTGGTATCCTATTCTACTCCATGAAGTGTACAACATAGACAGATTTCATCTCTAAACATCAAAGTACTGATAATTTAAGAAAGATATACTCTGCCCCTTTGGAGTCTGTTTGGATTCAGGTGCATTATCTCTGAAATGCTAGCAGTTTGCCTGAAAGGCCGAATCCACGGGAAATAATGTTACAAGGGTTACTAACAACAGTAGAAATCATGTTAAGAGCTGGAGGGGAGATTGATATATCCTATTCTACTCCATGACGTACATCATAGAGACATTTCATCTCTAAATAAAAGTATAGAGAAGTTCCAGTAAGTTATAAGCAGCTCCTTTGGAGTCTGTTTGGATTTAGGAGCGTCTTGCTGAGAAAACTGACCTTTCACCTAAAGACCGAAAACTGCAGGAATTTGAATGAAACATGGGTTAACAAGAACTGATAGAAATCATGACTTAAGAGCAGGTGGTGAGATGGACCGCTCTCCTATTCTACTCCATGAAGGAAACAACATAGAGAGATTTCAAGACTAAACATCAAAGTACAGTGAATTTACATACTAACAAGTGCTAGAAATCATGACTTAAGAGCTGGAGTGAGATTGACTTATATCGTATTCTACCCCATGAAGTGTACAAAGCAGAGAAATTTCATCTCTAAATATCAAAGTACAGAGTAGTTAAGTAATATTGAACTTCTCCATTGAAAGTCTGTTTGGATTCAGGAGCGTTCTCTCTTAAAACACTGGCAGTTCACCTGAAAGACCGAAAACCGCAGGAATATATGAAAAAGTTTAATAAATTGATAGAAATCATGACTAAGCACTGGAGGTGAGATGGACAGCTATCCTATTCTACTATATGAGTGTCCAACATAGAGAGATTTCATCTCTGAATCAAAGTACAGAGAAATTACTGTAAGATATAAATTGCTCCTTTGGTCTGTTTGGATTCAGAGCATTCTCACTGAAAACACTGGCATTTCGCCTGAAAGACCGAAATCAGCAAGAATTTGAATGAAACATTTACTCCATGAAGTGTACAATATAGAGAATTTCATCTCTATCAACATCAATGTACAGAGAAGTTAAGTAATATATTAACTGCTACAATGGAGTCTGTTTGGATTCAGGAGCGTTCTCACTGAAAAAGCTGGCAGTTTGCCTGAAAGGCCAAAATCCACAGGAATGAATGAAAAAGGTTTAATAAAATGCTAGAAATCATGACTTAAGAGCTGAAGGTGAGATTGTCTATAACTTATTCTACTCTATGAATGTACAACATAGGCAGATTACATCTCTAAACATCCAAGTACAGAGAAGTTATGTAAGATATAAACTGCTCCTGTGGAGTTTATTTGGACTCAGGAGCAGTCTCGTAGAAAACACTGGCATTTCTTCTTCAAGACCAAAATATCATGAATTTGTATAAAACAAGTCTTAATACGAAGTACATTAAAAATAACTAAAGAGCTGTAGGTGATATGGGCAGCTATCCTATTCTACACCCTGAAATGTACAACATAGAGAGATTTCATCTGTAAATGTCAAACTACAGAGAAGTTATTGTAAGATATATACTGTCTATGGAGTCTGTTTGGATGCAGGAGTGTTCTCGCTTAAACCGCTAGCAGTTCTCCTAAAAGGGCGAAATCTGCAGGAATTTGAATGAAATGAGGGTTAATAAAAGTTCTCGAAATCATAACTTAAGAGCTGGAGGTGAAATTGATTAGTACCCTATTCTATTCCATGAAGAGTACAGGAAGGGTGATCTCCTCTCTAAACACTAAAGCATAGAGAAGTTAAGTAAGATATAAACAGTTCATTTGGAGTCTGTTTGGATTCAGTAGTGTTCTCGCTGAAAACAATGGCTGTTTGCCTAAGAGGCCAAAATATGCATGAATTTGATTGAAACATATGTAAATAACAAGTGCTCGAAATCATGAATTAAGAGCTGGAGTTGAGATTGACTGATATCCTATTCTATTCCAAGAAGTGCACTACATAGAGAGATTTCATCTCTAAACATCAAGTACAGAAAAGCTAAAAAGATACAAAGTCCTTCTTTGGAGTGTCTCTGGATTCAAGAGTGTTCAGGCTAAAAAAACTGGCATTTTGCCTGAAAGACTGATATTCACAAGAATTGGAATGAAACAAGGGTTAATAACAAGTGCTAGAAATCATGATTTAAGACTGGAGGTGAGGTGGAGAGCCATAGTATTCTACTCTATGAAGTGTACAACATAGAGATATTTCATCTCTAAACATCAAAGTACAGAGAAGCTTTGTAAGATATTAACTGGTCCTTTGGTCTGTTGGATTCAAGAGTGTTCAGGTTAAAAGGCTGACATTTCACTTGAAGTACTGATATGTGCAGAAATTTGAATGAAAAAGTGTTAATAACAAATGCTAGAAATCATGATTAAAACAGGAGATTTAGAGCTCTACCATTATACTCATTTTACTGTACAACATAGAGTGATTTCATCTCTAACCATCAAAATAAGGAGAAGTTACATAAGATATAAACTACCTCTTTGGAGTCTGTATGGATTCAGTAGCGTTCTCATGAAAACGCTGGCATTTAGCCAGAAAGGCCGAAATTCACAGGAATTTGAATTAAACAGGGGGTAATAACAAGTGCTCGAAATCATGACTTAAGAGCTGTAGGTAAGATTGACTGGTGTCCTATTCTACACAATGAAGGGTACATCATAGAGAGAGATTTCCTCTCTAAACATCAAAGTACAGAGAAGTTACTGAAACATAAAAAGTGCTCCTTTGGAGTATGGTTGCATTCAGTAGCGTTCTCGCAGAAAATGCTGCTCAATGAAGTGTACAACATAGAGTGATTTCAGGCAAAAAACCTGGCATTTTGCCTGAAAGACCAAATCCGCAGGAATTTGAATGAAACAAGGGTTATTAACAACTGCTAGAATAGATGACTCAAGAGCTGGAGGTGAGAGGACAGTTATACTATTCTACTCTTTGAAGTGTACAACATGGAGTGATTTCATCTCTAAACATCAAAGCACAGAGAAATTACTGAAGATATAAACTGCCCCTTTGGAGTCTGTTTGCATTCAGTAGTGATCTTGCAGAAAACGCTGGCTGTTCGCCTGAAAGGAAGAAATTCGCAGTAATTTGAATGAAACAAGGGTTAATAACAAGTGCTCTAAATCATGGCTTAAGAGCTGGAGGTGATATTGATTGGTATCCTATTCTACTCCATGAAGGGTACAACATAGAGAGATTTCACATCTAAACATAAAAGTACAGAGAAATTCCGTAAGATATAAACTGTACCTGAGGCGTCTGTTTGGATTCAAGTACGTTAAGGCTAGAAAAGCTGGCATTTCACCTGAAAGAATTAAATCCAAAGGAATTTGATGAAACAAGGGTTAATAGAAGTTCTACAAATCATGACTTAAGGACTGGAGGTGAGATGGACAGCTGTCCTATTCTACTCCATGAAGTGTACAGCATAAGTGAATTCATCTCTAAACACCAGAATACAGAAAGTTACTGAAAGATGTAAACTGCTCCTTTGGATAATATTGGACTCAGTAGCCTTCTCGCTGAAAATGCTGGCTGTTTTCAAAATGACTGACATCCGCAGAAATTTGAATGAAAAAACGGTTAATAACAAGTGCTAGAAATCATGATTTAAGAACTGGTGTGAGATGGAAAGCTACACTATTGTACTCCTTGAAGTGTACAGCATCGTGTGACTTCATCTTTAAACACCAACGTACAAAGAAGTTATTGAAAGACATAAATCAGTCCATTAATGTCTGTTTGGATTCAGTAATGTTCTCGCTGAAACCGATGGCTCTTCTCCTTAAAGGCCAATATCCATAGGTATTTGAATGAAACAAGGGTAAATAACAAGTGCTCGAATTCATGATTTAGCTGGAAGTGAGATTGAATGTTATCCTATTCTAAACTCCATGAACGGTACAACATAGAGAGTGTCTTCTCTAAACATCAAAGTACAGAGAAGCTACATAATATATAAACTTCTCCTTTGGAGTCTGTCTGGATTCAAGAGAGTTCAGTCTAAAAAACTGGCATTTCTCCTGAAAGACTGAAATCACCAGAATTCGAATGAAACAATGGTTAATAACAAGTGCTAGAAATCATGACTTAAGAACTGGAGGTGTAATCGAGACCTAGACTATTCTCCTCCTTGAAGTGTACTGCATTGAATGATTTCATCACTAAATAACCAAGTACAAAGAAGTTATGGATTCAGTATTGTTCTCGCTGAAAATGCTTGCATTTCGCTAGAAAGACTGAATTCACAGGAATTTGAATGAAACAGGGTTATTAAATGATGACTCAAGAGCTGGAGGTGAGATGGACAGCTATACTATTCTACACTTTGAAGTTTACAGCATAGAGTGATTTCATCTCTAAGCATCAAAGTACGAAGAAGTGACTGAAAGATATAAACTACTACTTTGGAGTCTGTTTGGATTCTGTAGTTTTCTCACTGAAAATGCTGGCTGTTTACCTGAAAGGAAGAAATCCGCAGGAATTTGAATGAAATAACGGTTAATGACAAGTGCTACAAATCATAATCTAAGAACTGGAGGGGAAATGGAGTGCTATATTATTCTACTTGTTGAAGTGTACAGCAAGGAGCTATTTCATCTCTAAACACCATAGTAAAAAGAAATTATGAAAGACATAAACTGCTCCTTTGGAGTCTGTTTGAATTTATTAATGTTCTTGCTGAAACAGATGGCTGTTCTTCTTAAAGGCCGACATTTGTAGGTATTTAAACAAAACAAGGGTTAATAACAAATGCTCGAAATCATGACAAGAGCTGGAGGTGAGATTGACTGGTATCCTATTCTACTCCATGAAGAGTACAACATAGAGTGATTTCATCTCTAAACAATAAAACACAGAAAAGTTACATAAGACAAAAACTTCGCCTTTGGGGTCTGATTGGATTCAAGAGCATTCTGGCTAAAAACTGGCATTTTGCCTGGAAGACCGATATCCTTAGGATTTTGAATGAAACAGGGTTTAACAGCAAGTGCTACAAATCATGATTTAAGAACTGGAGTTGAGATGGAGAACTATACTATTCTTCTCCTTGAAGTGTTAAACATCCAGTAATTTCACTACTAAACACCAAAGTACAAAGAGTTACTGAAATATATAAACTGCTCCATTGGAGTCTGTTTGTATTGAGTAGTTTTCAAGCTGATAATGATGGCTGTTTGCCTAAAGTCATAAATCCACAGCTATTTGAACGAAACAAGGGTTAATAACAAGAGCTCGAAATCATGACTTAAGAGGTGGTGGCGAGAATGATGGTATCCCATTATACTTCATGAACGGTACAAATTGAGAGATTTCATCTCCAAATATCAAAGTACAGAGAAGATACATAAGACATAAACTGCTCCTTTGGAGTCTGTATTCAAGAGATCTCAGGTTAGAAAACTGGAATTTCACCTGAAATTTTGAAATTTGCAAGAATTTGAATGAAAAAAGGGTTAATAACTGTGCTATAAATCATGACTTAAGAGTTGGATTAGATGGACAGCTATCCTATTCTACTCCACGAATTTTATATAATAGAGTGATTTCATCTCTAAATATCAAAATACAGAGAAGTTATGTAAATAAACTGCTCCTTAGGAGTCGGTCTGGATTCAAGCATTTCACCTGAGAGTCTGAAATCCAAAGATTTTGAATGAAACAAGTGTTAATAGCAAGTGTTAGAAATTGACTTAAGAGCTTGAATTGAGATGGACAAATGTCCTATTCTACTATATGAAGTGTACAACATAAATCAATTTCATCTGTAAACACCAAAATACAGAGAAATTATGTAAGATATAAAATGCTCCTTTGGAGTCTGTTTTGTTTCAGTAGCATACTCGCTGAAAACGATGGATGTTCACATGAAAGGCCAAAATCAGCAGGAATATGAATGATACAATTGTTAATAACAGGAGCTAGAAATCATGACTTAAGTGCTGGAGGTGAGATGGACATATATCCTATTTTACGCCAAAGTATCTAACATAAGGTGATTTCATCTGTAAACACCAAAGGACAGGGAAATTACTGAAAGATACAAACTGCTTCTTGGATAATGTTTGATTCAGTAGCGTTGTTGCTTATAAATTTGGCTCTTTGCCTGAAAGTCCGAGATCCACAGGAATTTGAACAAAACAAGGGTTAATAACAGGTACTCGAAAACATCAATTAAGATCTAGAGGTGAGACTGACTTATATCCTACTCTACTTCATGAAGGGTAAAACATAGAGAGATTTCATCACTAAACATCAAAGTATACAAAAGCTTTGTAAGATATAAACTGCTCCTTTGGAGTCTGTCTGTATTCAAGAGCGCGCAGGCTAAAAAACCTGGCATTTCACCTGAAAGACTGAAATATGCAGTAATTTGAATGAAACAAGACAATTACAAGTGCTATAAATCATGACTTAATAACTGGAGGAGAGATGGACAGGTATCCTATTCTACTCCATGAAGTGTACAACATAGAGTGATTTCATCTCTAAATATCAAAGTATAGAAAAGTTATGTAAGATATAAACTGTTCTTTAAAGTCTGTTTTGATTCAGTAGCATTCTCTCTGACAATTTGGCATTTCACCTGTAGGCCGAAATCTGCAGTAATTTGAACGAAACGAGTGTTAATAAAAGTGCTTGAAATCTTTACTCAAGACCTGGAAGGGAGATACTGGTGTTCTATTCTACTACATGAAGGGAACAACATAGAGAGATTTCATCTCTAAACATCAAAGTACAGAGAAGTTAAGTAAGATATAAACTGCTCTCTGGAGTTTGTCTGGATTCAAGAGCATTCAGGCTAAAAACACTGGCATTTCACATGAAAGTCCAAAATCTGCCACATTTTGAATGAAACAAGGGTTAATAACAAGTGCTAGAAATCATGATTTAATAGCTGGAGGTGAGATGGAGACCTATACTCTTCTACTGCTTGAAGTGTAAAACATCAGGGGATTTCATCTCTAAACACCAAACTACAAAGAATTTACTGAAAGACAAAAACTGCTCTTGTGGAGTCTGTTTGGATTCAGTAGCATTCACGCTGATCAATATAGCTATTCTTTTGAAAGGCATAAATCCGCAGGTATTTGAACGAAACAAGGGTTAATAACAAGTGCTCGAAATGATAACATAAGATCTGGAGGTGAGATTGATTGGTATCCTATTCTACTGCATGAAGGTACAACATAGAGAGATTTCATCTACAAACATCAAAGTACAGAGAAATATGTAAGATATAATCTATTGCTTTGGAGTCTGTTTGTATTCAGTAGTGTTCCCTCTGAAATTGATTGCATTCACCTGAAAGGCTGACATCAGCAGGAATTTGAATGACACAAGGGGTCATAACAAGTGCTCGAAATCATGACTTAGAAGCTGGACATGAGTTTGCCTATTATCTTATACTACCCCGTGATGGGTACAGCATAGAGAGATTTCATCACTGAAAAATAAAGTACAGAGACATTACAATAAGATACATACTTCTCCTTTAGAGTCTGTTTAAATACAGAGCGTTCTGCTGAAAACGCTGGCATTTCGCAAGAAAGTCCAAAATCCGCAGAAATTGAATAAACCAGGGTTAACAATAAGTGCTAGAAATCATGATTTAAGAGGTTGAGGTGGAAATTATTTATATCCTATTCTACTCCATGAAATGTACAAAAGAGAGATTTTATCTCTAAACATCAAAGTAGAGAGAAGTTACATAAGATTTAATCTGCTCCTTTGGAGTCTGTTTGTATTCAGTAGAGTTCTTGCTGAAATTGATGGCTGTTCACATGAAGGCTGAAATCAGCAGGAAAATGAATTACACAAGGGGTAATAACAAGTGCTAGAAATCATGACTTAAGAGCTGGAGATGAGATTGACTGGTCCTATTCTAAACCATGAAGAGTAAAACATAGAGAGATATCAACTCTAACATCAAAGTACAGAGAAGCTACGTAAGATATAAACTGCTTCTTTGGAGTCTGTCTGGATTGAAGGGTGTTGAGGCAAAAAAAGCTAGCATTTAGCATAAATGATGAAATCCCAGGAATTTGAATGAAACAAGGTTTAATAAAAAGTGCTCGAAATCATGACTTAGCTGGATAGGAGATTGACAGATAATCTATTCTACTCCATATATGGTACAACAAAGAGAGATTTTATATCTAAATATCAAAGTACAGAGAAGTTACGTAAGATAAAAATGCTCCTTAGAATCTTTTTGAACATTTAGCATTCTTGCTGAAAATGCTGGCTGTTCACCTGAAAGGCTGAAATCCAAGGAATTTGACGAAACAAGGGTGAAAAGGGTGTTCGTAAACTTTACTTTAGAACTGGAGGCAGATTGACTGGTATGCTATTATACTCCTTGAAGGGTACAATTTAAAGAGATTTCATCTCTAAACATCAATGTACAGAGAGTTCACATAAGATATAAACTGCTCCTTAGAAGTCTGTCTGGATTCAATAGCGTTCAGGATAAAAAAGCTGGCACTTTTCCTGATAGTAAGAAATCCTCAGGAATTTGAATGAAACAAGGGTATATAACAAGTGCTACAATCATGACTTAAGTGTTGAGATGAAAAGGACTGCTATCCTCTTCTACTCCATGATGTGTCCAACATAGAGTGCTTTCATCTCTAAACACCAAAGTATAAAGAAGTTACTGAAAGATATAAATTGCTCCTTTGAAGTCGGTTTGGAAACAGTAGCGTTCTCACTGAAAACACTGGCTGTTCACCGGAAAGGCCAAATTCCACAGGAATTTGAATGAAACAAGGGGTAATAACAAGTGCTCAAAATCATGAATTAAGAGCTGGAGGTGAGATTGACTGTTAACCTATTCTACGTCATGAAGGGTGTAACAGATAATTCATCACTAAACATATAGTACAGAGAAGATACAAAAGATATAAACTGCTCCTTTGGAATCTGTCTCGTTTCAAGAGCATGAAGGCTAAAAAAACCGGCATTTAGCCTGAAAGACCAAAATCCACAGGAATTTGAATGAACAAGGGTTAAAAACAAGTGCTAGAAAACATGACCTAAGAGCTGGAGGTCAGATGAACAGCTATCCTATTCTACTCCATGAAGTGTACAATATAGAGTGATTTCAACTCTAAACTCCAAAGCACAGAGAAGTTACTGAAAGATATAAACTGCTCATTTGGAGTCTGTTTGGATTCACTAGCGTACTCAATGAAAAAAACTGGCTGTTCGCCTAGGATGAAATCCGCAGGAATTTGAGCAAAACAAGGGTTAATAAAAATGATCAAAATCATGACTTAAGAGTTGGAGAGGAACTTGAATGTTATGCTATTCTACTCCATGAAGCGTATGACTTAGAGTTATTTCTCTCTAAACACTAAAGTACGAGAAGTTATGTAGTTATAAACTGCTCCTTTGAGTCTGTCTGGATTGAATAGTTCTCAGTCTAAAAAAGCTGGAATTTCACCTGAAAGATCGAAATCCTCTGGAAATTGAATGAAACAAGGGCAAATAACAAATACTCGAAATCATGACTTAAGAGCTGGAGGTGAGATTGACTGGTATCCTATTCTACTCCATGAAGGGTAAAACATAAAGATTTCATCTCTAAACATCAAAATACAGAATATACATAAGATATAAAGTGCATCTTTGGATTCTGTCTGGTTCAAGATGATTCAGGCTAAAAAAGCGTGCCCTTCACCTGAAATATCAAAATCCGCAAGAATTTCAATGACACAAGGGATAATGACAACTGCTACAAATCATGACTTAAGAACTAGAGGTGAATGGACAGCTATATTATTCTACTTCATGAAGTGTACAACATAAAGTGATTTCATCTCTAAACACCAATGTACAAGGAAGTTACTGAAAGATATAAACTACTCCCTTGCAAAATAATTGGACTCAGTAGCCTTCTCACTGAAAACACTGTTTACTGTTTGATCACCTGAAAGGCTGAAATCGACATGAATTTGAACAAAACAAGATTTAGTAAAACTATCGAAATCATGACTTAAAAGCTGGGGGTGAGTTTGAATGATATCCTATTCTACTCCATGAAGTGTACAACATAGAGTGATTTCATCTCTAAACAACAAAGTACAGAGAAGATACTGAAATATATAAACTGCTCCTTTGGAATCTATTTGGATTCAATAGCATTCTCACTGAATACACTGGCATTTCGAAGGAAGGCCGAATTCCGCAGGAATTTGAACAAAACAAGGGTTAATAACAACTAGTTGAAATCATGAATTAATAGCTGGAGGTGAGATTGTCTTGTTCCTATTCTAATCCATTAAGTGTGCAACATAGAGTGATTTCATCTCTAAACATCAAAGTACAGAGAATTTAAGTAAAATATAAACAACTCATTTGGAGGCTGTTTGGCTTCAGAAGCATTCTCACTAAAAACGCTAATTGTTTGCCTGAAAGCCCGAAATCTGCAGGAATTTGAATGACACATTGGTTAGTAACATGTGATACAAAACATGAATTAAGTGCTGGAGGTGATATCGAGAGTTATACTTTTCTACTCCATGAACTGTACAACAGAAGGTGATTTCATCTGTAGACAACAAAGTACATTGAAGTTACAGAAAGATACAATCTGCTCATTTGGATAATGTCTGGACTCTGTAGCGTATTCGCTGAAAACTCTGGTTGTTCGCCTGAAAGACTGAAATCCACAGGAATTTGAATGAACCAAGAGGTACTAACAAGTGCTCAAAATCATGACTTAACTGGAAGTGAGATTGACTGGTATCGTATTCTACTCCGTGAAGTGTACAACATAGAGGGATTTCATCCCTAAACATCAAAGTACAGAGAAGTTATGTAAGATATAAACTATTCCATTGTAGTTTTCGGATTCAGTAGTGTTCTTGCGGTAAACAAACACTGTTCACCTGAAAGGCCAAAATCAGAAGGAATTGAATGACACAAGTGTTAATAACAAGTGCTAGAAATCATGACTTAAGAGCTAGAGGTGAGATTCACTGGCATCCTATTCTACTCCATGGAGGGTACAACATAGAGTGATTTCATCTCTAAACCTCAAAGGGAGAGAAGTTATGTAAGATATAAACTGCTCCCAAGGAGTCTGTCTATATTCAAGAGTTTCATTATTAAAATGCTGGCATTTCGGCTCATAATCTGAAAACCGCAGGAATTGAATGAAACAAAGATTAACAACAAGTGCTAGAAATCATGACTTAAGACATGGAGGTTAGATGGACTTATATCCTATTCTACTCCAAGTAGTGTAAAACTTAGAGAAATTTCATCTCTAAACATCAAAGTACAGGGAAGTTACATTAAGTTATAAACTGGTCCTCTGGAGACTGTTTGGATTCAGGGCTTATTCACTAAAAACGCTGGCATTTCACCCGAAAGGCTGAAATCCTCAGGATTTTGAATGAAACAAGGGTTATTAAAGGGCTAGAAATCATGACTTTAGAGATTGAGGTGAGATTGACTGGTATTCTATTCTACTCCATGAGGTGTACAACACACAGAGATTTCATCTCTTAACATCAAAGTACAGAGAAGTTACAGTAAGATACAAACTGTCCTTTGGAGTCTGTTTGGATTCAGGAGCATTCTCACTGAAACATTGGTAGACTGCTAAGGTGAAATCCACAGGGATTTGAATGAAACAAGGGTTAATAAAAGTGCTAGAATCATGACTTAAGAGTTGGAGTGAGATTCACTTATCTCCTATTCTATTTCATGAAGTGTACAACATAGAGAGATTTCATCTCTAAACTTCAATGTACACAGAATTTGCGGTAAGAAATAAACTGATCCTTTTGTGTCTGTTTCGTATTATGAGAAATCTCACTGGAAATGCTATCCGTTTGCATGAAAGACTGAAATCTGCAGGATGTTGAATGAAAACAAGGTTTTCTAAGTGCACTGGTATTTGTTAAATAAAGTTCCAGAGGGGAAATGGACTTATATCCTATTCTACTCCATGAAGTGTACAACATAGAGAGATTTCCTCTCTAAATATCAAAGTACATAAAAGTTACATTAAGATATAGATGCTCCTTTGGAGTCTGTTAGGATTCAGGAGCATTCATACTGAAAATGCTAGCTTTTCTCCCAAGAGCAAAATGCACAGGAATTTGAATGAAACAAGGGTAAAGAACAAGTGCTAGAAATCATGATTTAAGACCTGGAAGAGAGGGACTTATATCCTATTCTACTCCATGAAGCGTACAACATAGAGAGATTTATCTAAACATCAAACAATAGAGAGTAACACTAAGACATATACTGCTCCTTTGGAGTCTGTTTAGAATTGGAGGAGTTGTGACAAGGCTGGCAGTTCAACTAAAAGGCTGAAATCTGCAGGGTTTTGAATGAAATAAGGGTTAAAAAACAAGTGCTAGAAATCATGAGTTAAGAGCTGGAGGTGAGATTCACTTATATCCTATTCTATATCAGGAGGTGTACAACATAGAGAGAATTCATCTCAAAACATCAAAGTCAGAGAAGTTACAATAAGATATAAAGTGATCCTTTGGAGTCTGATTGGATTCAGGAGCGTTCTCACTGAAAAGGCTGCCAGTTCACCTGAAAGGCCCAAATCCACAGGAATTTGAATGAAACTAGGGTTAATAACATGCTACAAATCATGACTTGAGACCTGGAGGTGATTGACTGGTATCCTACTTTAAACAATGAGGTGTCCACATATAGAGATTTCGTCTATACATCAAAGTACAGAAAGTTACATAAGACATAAACAGATCCATTGGAGTATGTTTGGATTTAGGAGCGTTCTGGCTGAAAATTTGGGAAGTAAGCCTTAAAGACTGATACCCGCAGGAATTTGAATGAAATGAGGGTTAAAAACACACTAGAAATCATGACTTAAGGCTAGAGGTGAAAATGACTGGTATCCTATTCTAATCCATGAGGTGTACAACATAGAGAGATTTCATCTATAAACTTCAAAGTACAGAGAAGTTACTGACAGATATAAACTGCTCCTTTGGAGTCTGTCTGGATTCAAGAGTGCTCTGAATAAAAATGCTGGCATTTCCTCTGAACGACTGAAATGCCAGGAATTTAAATGAAACAATGGTTAATAACAAGTGCTAGAAATCATTACTTAAGAGCTGGAGTTGAGATGGATAGCTATCCTATGCTACTCCATGATTTGTACAAGATAGAGAGATTCATTTGTAAACACCAAAGACAGAGAAGTTACTGAAAGATAAATATATGCTTCCTGGAGTTTGTTAGATTCAGTAGATTTCTCTCTGAAATCGCTGGTTGTTTGACTGAAAGATAAAAACCACAGAAAAAACAAAATATGTGTTAATAGCAATTGCACAAAATCATGATATAAGAGCTGGAGGTGAGATTGACGGGTATCCTATTCTAATCCATGAAGGGTACAACATAGAGAGATTTCGTCTCCCAATATCAAAGTACAGAGATGTGCGTAAGATATAAGCTGCTCCTTAGCAGTCTGTCTGGATTCAAGTGCATTCACACTAAAATAGCTGGCATTATGCCTGAAAGCCCGATATCCCCAGGAATTTGAATAACACAAGGGATAATAACAAGAGCTACAAATCTTGCTTTAAGAACTGGAGGTGAGATGGTCAGCTATCCTATTCTACTCCATGAGTTTGCATCATAGAGTGATTTCATCTCTAAACATCAAAGTACAGAGAAGTTACATAAGTTATAAATTACTCCTTAGGAGTCTGTGTGGATTCAAGTGTGTTCAGGCTAAAAAAGCTGGCATTTCAGCTGACTTCCGAAATGCTCAGGAATTTGAATGAAACAAGGGTTAATAACAAGTGCTAGAAATCATGACTTAAGACCTGGAGATGCGATGGAAATGAATGTACAACTTAAGTTGAATCTATCTGTAAACAACAATGTACAGAGATGTTACTGAAAGATATAAACTGCTCCTCAGATAATGTTTGGACTCAGTAGCTTTCTCACCTACACTGCTGGATGTTAGCCTGAAAGGCCAAAATATGCAGGAATATGAAAGAAAAAAGGGTTCATAACAAGTGTTCATAATCATGAATAAAGAGCTAGAGATGAGATTGACTGATATACTGTTCTACTCCATGAAGGGTATAACATGGAGAGATTTCATTTCTAAACATCAAAGTACAGAGAAGCCATGTAATATATAAACTGCTATTTCATAGTTTGGATTAAATTGCTTTCAGACTAATAAACGTAGCATTTCACATGAAAGAACGAAATCCACAGGATTTTGAATGATACAAAGGTTAATAAAAAGTGCTACAAATCATGACTTAAGACTGTAGTTGAGATGGACAGCTATACTATTCTACTTCTTGAAGCGTGAAACATAGAGTGATTTCATCTCTAAACACCAAAGTACAGAGAAGTATCAGAAAGATATAAACTGCTTCTTTGGAGTCTGTTTGGTTTCATTACAGTTCTCCCTGAAAACACTTGCTGTTCACTTGAAGGCCAAATTCTGCAGGAATTTGAATGAAACAAAGGTTAATTATAAGTGCTAGAAATCAGGATTTAAGAGTTGGAGATGAGATGTACATATATCTTATTCTACTCCATGGAATGTACAATATAGAGTGATTTCATCTGTGAACAGCAAGTACAGGGAAGTTACTGAGAGATATAAATTGCTCCTTTGGATAATGTTTGAAATCAGTAGCATTCTCTAGGTAAAGCTGACTGTTCACCTGAAAGGACGAAATCTGCAGAAACTTGAATGAAACAAGGGTTAATAAAAGTGCTTGATATCTTGACTCAAGACCTGGAGGTGAGATTGACTGGAATCCTATTCTACTCCATGAAGTGTACAACATAGAGAGATTTCATCTCTGAATATCAAAAGTATATGGAAGTTACATAAGATATAATGTGCTCCATTGAGTCTGTCTGGTTCAGTAGTGTTCTCACTGAAAATTCTGGCTGTGCACATGAAAGGTTGTAATCCGCAGGAATTTGAACAAAAATAGGGTTAATATAGTGCTGAAAACATGAATTAAGAGTTGGAGGTGAGACTGACTGTTATCTTATTCTAGTCATGAAGTGTACAACATAGATAGATTTCATCTCTAAACATCAAAGTACAGAGAAGTTAGATAAGATGTAAACTGCTCCTTTGGAGTCTGTCTGGATTCAAGTGCTTTAAGGCTAAAAGAGCTGGCATTTCTCCTGAAAGACCAAAATCCACAGGAATTTCAATGAAACAAGGGTTAACAAGTGATAGAAATGATGACTTTAGAGCTGGAGGTTAAATGGACGCTATACTATTCCAATCCATGAACTGTACAACATAGAATGGATTTATCTCTAAACAACAAAAACAGAATAGTTACTGAAAGATATAAACTGCTCCTTTGGTGTATGTTTGGATTCAGTAGCGTACACCCGAAAACGCTGGCTGTTCGCCTGAACGGCTGAAATCCACAGGAATATGAATGAAACAAGGGTTCATAAAAGTGCTTGAAATCTTGACTTAAGCTGGAGGGAGATTGATTGGTATCATATTCTACTCCATGAAGTGTACAACATAGAGAGATTTCATCTCTAAATATCAAAATACAGAGAAGTCACAAAATACATAAACGCTCTTTGGAGTCTTTCTGGACTCAGTCTTTCAGGCAAAAAAGCTGGTATTTCGCTTGAAAGACTGAAATATGCATGAATTTGAATGAAACAAGGGTTACCAACAAGTACCAGATATCATGACTTAAGAACTGTAGAGGAGACAGAGATCTATACTATTGTACTCCTTGAAGTGTACAACATCGAGTGATTTCATCTCTAAACATCAAAGTACAGAGAAGTCACTGAAAATATAATGGGTTCCTTTGGAGTATGTTTGGATTCAGTAGTGTTTTCGCTAAAAATGACAGCTGTTCACCTGAAATGAAGAAATCAGCAGGAATTTGAAAGAAACAAGGGTTAGTAATAATTGCTCTAAATCATGACTTAAGAGCTGGAGGTGAGATAGCCTGGTATCTAATTCTACTCCATGAAGTGTACAACAAAGAGAGATTTCATCTGCAAACATCAAATTACAGAGAAGTAACATAAAATATAAACTGCTCTTTAGGCATCTTCTGGACCAGAGCATTCAGGCTAAAAAAGCTGGCATTTTCCTGAAATGCAGAAATCCGCAGGAATTTGTTTGAAACAAGGGTTAATAACAAGTGATCAAAATCATGACTTAAGAGCTGGAGGTGAGATTGCCTGGTATACTATACTAGTCCATGAAGTGTACAATATAGAGAGATTTCATCTCTATACATCAAAGTACAGAGAAATTACCTATGATAAAAACAATTTATTGGCGTCTTTCTGGATCAAGAGAGTTCAGTCTAAAAAGCTGGCATTGCACCTGAAAGACTGAAATCCACAGGAATTTGAAATCATGACTTAAGAATTGGAGATTGATGACAGCTATACTATTTTACTTCTTGAAATGCACAACATCGAGTGATTTCATCTAAACATCAAAGTACAAAAAGTTACTGAAAGATATAAATGATACTTTGGAGAGTGTTTGGATTCAGTAGTGTTCTCACGGAAAATGATGGCTGTTTCCTGAAAGACTGAAATGTACAGATATTTGAATGAAGCAAGGGTAATGACAAGTGCTTGAAATCATGACTTTAAGAGCTGAGGTGAGATTGACCAGTATCCTCTTCAACTCCATGAAGGGCACAACATCGAGTGATTTCATCTCTAAATTCAAATAAAAAGAAGTTACTGAAAGATATAAACTGTTCCTAGGAGTCTGTTTGGATTTAGAAGCATTCTTGATGGAAATGATGGCTGTTCTCCTGAAAGGTTGAAATCCGCAGGTATTTGAATGAAACAAGGGTTAATGACAAGTGCTCGAATTATGATATAGCTGGAAGTGAGATTCACTGGTATTCTGTTCTGCTCCATGTGGGTACAACATAGATAGATTTCATCTCTAAACATCAAAGTACAGAGCAGTTACATAAGATACAAACTGCACCTTTGGAGTCTGTTTGGATTCAGAAGCATTCTCACTGACAATGCTGGCTATTCACCTGAAATTATAAAAACTGCAGGAATTTGAGCGAAACGTGGGTTAACAAGTCATCAAAATCATGACTGAGGAGCTGGAGTTGAGATTGACTGCTATCATATTCTACTCCATGAAGGGTTCAACATAGAGGGATTTCCTCTCTAAACATCAATGTACAGAAATTCATGTATATATAAACTGGTCTTTTGGAGTCTGTCTGGATTCCACTGCTTTCAGTTTTTAAAAAGCTGGCATTTCAACTGAAAGACCAAAAACTGCAGGAATTTGAATTAAACAAGGGTTAATAACAAGTTCCAGAAATGACTTAAGAGCTGGAGGTGAGATGGACAGCTATCCTATTCTACTCCATGATGTGTACAACATAAACTGATTTCATCTCTAAACAACAAAGTACAGGGAAGTTACTGAAAGATATAAACTGCTCCTTTGGGTAATGTTTGGACTCAGTAGCCTTCATCTGAAAACGCTGGCTCTTCACCTGAATGACCAAAATCCACAGGAAATGGAATGAAACAAAGGTTAATAACAAGTGCTAGAAATCATGACTTATGAACTGGAGGTGAGATGTAAAGGTATACTATTACTCGTTGAAGTGTGCAGAAATGTGTGATTTCATCTCTAAACACCAAAGTACAAAGAAGTTACTGAAAGACATAAACTACTCCTTTTGAGTCTGTTTGGATTCAGTAACGTTCTCGCTGAAAGCGATGACTGTTCTTCTTAAAGGCCGATATCCTTAGGTATTTGAATGAAAAAAAGGTTAATAACAAGTGATTGAAATCATGACTTAGGTGGAAGTGAGATTGACCTGTATCGTATTCTACTTCATGAGGTACAACATAGAGAGATTTCATCTCTAAACATCAAAGAACAGAAAATTAACGTAATATATAAACTGCTCATTTGGAGTCTGTCTGGATTCAAGTGTTTTCAGGATAAAAAAGCTGGCATTTCACCTTAAAGCCTGAAATTCGCAGGAATTTGAATGAAAGAATGGTGAATAACAAGTGCTCAATCATGACTTAAGAGATGGCAGTGAGATTGACAGTTATACTATTCTACTCCATGACGTGTACAACATGGAGTGATTACATCTCTAAACATCAAAGTACAGAGACGTTAATGAAAGATTAATATGCTCCTTGGGTCTTTGGTTTTTGTAGCGTTCTCGCTGAAGACACTGGCATTTCGCTGGAAAGGCAGAAATCTGCAGGAATTTGAACCAAACAGGGTTAATAATAAATGCTCAAAATCATGAAAAAGAGCTAATGGTGAGATTGACTGGTATTCTATTCTACTCCTTGAATGGTACAATATAGAGAGATTTTCTCTCAAAACATCAAAGTACAGAGAAGTTACGTAAGATATAATCTCCTTTCCAGTTTGTATGGATTTATGTGCATTCAGGCTAAAAAAGCTGGCATTCACCTGAAAGACCAAAATCCACAGGAATTTGAATGAAACAAGGGTTAATAACAAGTGCTACAAATCATGACTATAACTGGAGGTGTACAACATAGAATGACTTCATCTCTAAATATCAAAGTATAGTGAAGTTACTGAAAGAAATAAACTGTTTCTTGGCATCTGTTTTGATTCAGTAGCGTTCTCGCTGAATACACTGGCATTTCAAATGAAAAGCTGAAATCCGCAGGAATTTGAATGACAGAATTAATAACAAGTGCTCAAAATCATAGCTTAAGAGCTAGATGTGAGAATGACTGGTATCCTATTCTACTCCTTGAAGGGTACAACATAGAGAGATGTCCTCTCTAAACATCAAAGTACAGAGAAGTTATGTAAGATATAAACTGCTCCTTTGGAGTCTTTCTGGATTCAAGCACTTTCAGGCTAAAAAATTTGGCATAGCGTCAGAAATACAGAAATCCTCAGGAATTTGAATGAAACAAATTTTAATAACAAGTGCTCGAAATCATGAATTAAGAGCTGAAGGTGAGATTGACTGGTATTCTATACAAATCCATGAACGGTACAACAGAAATGTTTTTCATCTAAAAATCGAAGTACTGAGAAGTTACATAAGATATAATCTGCTCCTTTGGAGTCTATCTGGATTCAAGAGCGTTCAGACTAAAAAAAGCTGAAATTTCACATGAAAAACCGAATTCCCAGGAATTTGAATCAAACAAGGGTTAACCACCAGTGCTATAATTATGATTTAAGGGCTGGAGGTGAGAGGGAAGCTATCCTATTCTACTCCATGAATAGTACAACCTAGAGAGATTTCATCTATATAACCAAATTACAGAGAAGTTACTGAAATATATAAACTGCTCCATTGGAGTATGTTTGGATACAGTAGTGTACTCGATGAAAATGCTGGCTTTTCACCTGAAAGGCTGAAATCCGCAGGGATTTGAATGAAACAAGGGTTAATAGAAGTGATTGAAACTTGATTTAAGAGCTGGAGGGGAGTTTGACAGGTATCCTATACTACTCTATGAAGGGTGCAACATAGAGAGATTTCATCTCAAACATCATAGTACAGAGAAATTACATAAGATATAAACTGCGCCTTAGGAGTCTGTCTGGATTCAAGAACGTTCAGGACAAAAAAAAAAAACTGGCATTTCACCTAAAAGTTTGATATCCACAGGAATTTGAATGAAACAAGATTAAATAACAAGTGCTCTAAATCATGACTTAAGAGCTGGAGGTGAGATTGACTGGTATTGTATTCTACTCCATGAAGTGTGCAACATAGAGTGATTTCATCTCTAAACATCAAAGTACAGAGAAGTTTCATAAGATATAAACTGCTCCTTTGCAAGCATTTTGCCTAAGAGACTGAAAACCGCAGGAATTTGAATGAACAAGGGTTAAAAACAACTGCTATAAATGATCATTTAAGAGATGGAGGTGAGATGGAGAGCTATACTATTGTATACCATGAAGTTTACAACAAAGAGTTATCATCTCTAAACATCAAGGTACAGAGAAGTCACTGAAAACGTAATGTGCTCCTTTGGAGTCTGTTTGGATTGAGTAGCGTTCTAGCTGAAACCGATGACTGTTCACCTGAAAGGAAGAAATCTGCAGGAATTTGAAAGAAACAAGGGTTAATATCAATTGCTCTAAATCATGACTTAAGAGTTGGAGGTGAGAGTGACTGGCATCTAGTTTTACTCCATGAAGTGTACAAAAAAAGAGATTTCATCTCTAAACATCAAAGTACAGAGAAGTAACATAAGATATATATATATTTAATTTTTTAATTTTTTTCTTTTTCATTCATATATAAATTTCACAAGATTGTAATCCCCAGGTATATACTCTGCTCCTTAGGAATTGTTCTTGACAAGAGCATTCAGGCTAAAAAAGCTGGCATTTCACCTGAAATGCCGAAATTCACAGGAATTTGATTGAAACAAAGGGTAATAACAAGTGCTCAAAATCATGACTTAAGAGCTGGAGTGAGATTGCCTGGTATCCTTTTCTTCTCCATGAAGTGTACAACATAGAGGGATTTCATCTCTATGCATCAAAGTACAGAGAAGATACCTAAGATATAAAAAATTCTTTTGGAGTCAGTCTGGATTCAAGAGAGTGCAGTCTAAAAGCTGGCATTTCAACTGAAAGACTGAAATCTGCAGCAATTTGAATGAAACAAGGGTTAATAACAAGTGCTCGAAATCATGACTTAAGACCTGGAGGTGAGATTGACTGGTATCCTATACAAATCCATGAACAGTACAACACAGGGTATTTTCATCAAAGCATCAAAGTACAGAGAAGTTACATAAGACATAATCTGCTCCTTTTGAGTCTATCTGGATTCAAGACTCTTCAGACTAAAAAAGCTGAAATTTCACATGAAAGACCAAATTCCACAGAATTTGAATGAAACAAGGGTTGATAAAAAGGCTGTAATTATGATTTAAGAGCTGGAAGTGAGATGGAAGCTATCCTATTCTACTCCATGAATAGTACAACCTAGAAAGATTTCATCTATAAAAACTAATTTACAGAGAAGTTACTGAAATATATAAACTGCTCTGTTGGAGTCTGTTTGGATACAGTAATGTACTCGCTGAAAATGCTGGCTTTTCACCTGAAAGGCTGAAATCCGCAAGGATTTGAATGAAACAAGGGTTAATAGAAGTGATTGAAACTTGATTTAAGAGCTGGAGGGGAGATTGACAGGTATCATATACTACCCCATGAAGGGTACAACATAGAGAGTATTCATCTCAAACATCAAAGTACAGAGAAATTACATAAGATATAAACTGCTCCTTAGGAGTCTGTCTGGATTCAAGAACGTTCAGGACAAAAAAAAACTGGCATTTCACCTGAAAATTTGATATCCACAGAAATTTGAATGAAACAAGAGGTAATAACATGACTTAATAATCATGACTTAAGAGCTGGGGTGAGTTTGACTGGTATCCTATTGGACTCTATGAAGGGTACAACATAGAGAGATTTCATTTCTAAACATCAGAGTATGGAGTAGTTACATAAGATATAAACATCTCCTTGGAGTCTGATTGATTCAGTAGCTTGTCAATGAAAAGGATGGCTGTTCACCTGAAAAGATGAAATCCTCAGGATTTCAATAAAACAAGGGTTAATAAAAAGTACTCTAAATCATGACTAAGAACTGGAGGTGAGATTGACTGGTATCCTAATCTAATCCTTGAAGGATACAACATAGAGAGATTTCATCTCTAAAGATCAAAGTACAGAGAACTTACATAAGACATAAACTGCTCCTGTACTCTGTTTGAATTGAGAAGCATTCTCGCAGTAAATGATGGCTCTACACATGAAAGTTGGAAAAAAGCAGGATTTTGAATGACATAAGGGTTAATAACAAGTACTCTAAATGATGACTGAAGGGCTTTAGGTGAGATAGGCTGGTATCCTATTCTACTCCATGAAGGGTACAAATAGATGTCATCTCTAAACATTAAAGTATAGAGAATCTGTATTTAGGAATCTGTCTTGATTCAAGTGTGTTCAGGAAAAATGTGGCAATTCACCTCAGTCAGAAAGTTGCAGGAATTTGTAAGAAATAACGGTTATTAACAAGTGATAGAAATGATGACTTAAGAGATGTGGTTAAAGGATATCTATATTATTCTATGACATGAGTGTGTACAACCTAGAGTGATTTCATCTCTAAACATCAAAGTACAGAGAAGTTACTGAAAGATATAAACTGCCCCTTTGCAGTCTGTCTGGATTCAAGTGCTTTCAGGCTCAAAGCAGCCATTTTGCCTAAGAGAGTGAAAACCACAGGAATTTGAATGAAAAAAGGGTTAATAACAAGTGCTTGAAATCATGACTTAACTGGAAGTGAGATTGACTTGTCCTATTCTACTCCATGAATGGTACAACATAGAGAGATTTCATCTCTAGACATCAAAGTACAGAGAAGTTACATAAGATATAAACTGCTCCATTGGAGTCTGTTTGGATTCAGTAGCACATTGGCTGAAAACAATGCTGTTTGCCTGAAAGGCCGAAATCATCAGGAATTTGAAGGACACAAGTGTTAATAACTTTTGCTAGAAATCATGACTCAAGAGCTGGAGGTGAGATTGACTGGCTCCTATCTACTTCATGAAGGGTACAACATTGACTGATTTCATCTCTAAACATCAAAGTTCAGAGAAGTTAGGTAAGATAAAAACTACTCCTTAGGAGTCTGTCTGGATTCAAGTGCGTTCAGGCTAAAAAAGCTAGCATTTCACCTGAAAGACCAAAATCCGCAGGAATTTGAAACAAGGGTGAATAACAAGTGCTACAAATCACAACTGAAGAACCGGAGGTGAGATGGACAGCTATACTATTCTACTCTATGAGGTGTACAAAATAGAGTGATTTCATCTCTAAACATCATAGTACAGAGAAGTTAGTGAAAGATATAAACAGCACATTTGGAGTCTGTTTGGGTACAATAGTGTTCTTCTCAAAATGGTGGAGTACACCTGAAGGGACGAAATCCACACGAATTTGAACAAAACAAGTTTTAATAACAAGTGCTCAAAAATGTGATTTAAGAGCTGGAGGTGAGATTGATGGGTATCCTATCTACACATTGAAGGGTACAATATAGAGAAATCTCATCTCTAAACATCAAAGTACAGGAAATTTACATAATATATAAACTGTTCCTTTGGAGTTTATCTGGATTCAAGAGGGTTCAGTCAACAAAATTGGCATTTTGCCTAAAGACTGAAACAGCAGGAATTTGAATGAAACAAGGGTTATAAACAAGTGCTAGAAATCATGACTTAAGAACTGTAGATGAGATGGACAGCTATACTATTCGACTATATGAAGTTTGCATCATAGAGTGATTTCATCTTCAAACATCAAATATAGGAAGTTACTGAAAGATATAAACTGCTCCTTTGGAGTCTGGTTGGATTCACCAGCATACTCGCTGAAAACGCTGGCTGTTTGCCGGAAAGGCCGAAATCTGCAGGAATTTGAATGAAACAAGGGTTAATAAAAGTGTTCGAAAGATGACTTAAGAGTTGGAGAGGAGATTGACTGATATCCCTTCTACTACATGAAATGTACAACATAGAGAGATTTGATCTCTAAACATCAAACTACAGAGAAGTTACATACATTATAAACAGCTCTTTTTGAGCCTATATGGATTGAATAGAGTTCAGGTTAAGAAAGCTGGCATTTCACCTGAAAGATCATATCCTCAGGAAATTGAAAGAAACAAGGGTTAATAACAACTGCTTGAAATCATGACTTAAGAGCTGGAGAGTAGATTGTATGGAATCCTATTCTACTCCAAGAAGTGTACAATATAGAGAGATCTCATCTATAAACATCAAATTACAGAGAAACTACATGAGATATAAACTGCACATTTGGAGTCGGTCTGGATTCAAGAATTTTCAGCCTAAAAAAGCGGGCATTTCACCTGAAAGACCGAAAACCACAGCATTTGAATGAAACAAGGGTTAATAACAAGTGCTTGAAATCATGACTTAACTGGAAGTGAGATTGACTTGTCCTATTCTACTCCATGAATGGTACAACATAGAGAGATTTCATCTCTAAACATCAAAGTACAGAGAAGTTATGTAAGATATACACTGCTCCATTGGAGTCTGTTTGGATTCAGTAGCACACTGGCTGAAAACAATGCTGTTTGCCTGAAAGGCCGAATTCATCGGGAATTTGAAGGACACAAGTGTTAATAACTATTGCTAGAAATCATGACTTAAGAGCTGGAGGTGAGATTGACTGTCATCCTATCTACTCCATGAAAGGTACAATATTGACTGATTCATCTCTAAACATCAAAGTACATACAAGTTACGTAAGATAAAAACTACTCATAGGGGTCTGTCTGGATTCAAGTGCGTTCAGGCTAAAAACTACTCATAGGGGTCTGTCTGGATTCAAGTGCGTTCAGGCTAAAAAAGCTGGTATATCGCCTGAAAGCCCAAATTCTCCAGGAATTTGAATGAAACAAGGGTGAATTAAAAGTGCACCAAATCACAACTGAAGAACCGGAGGTGAAATGGACAGCTATACTATTCTACTCCATGAGGTGTAAAACATAGAGTGATTTCATCTCTAAACATCATAGTACAGAGAAGTTAATGAAAGATATAAACAACACATTTGGAGTCTGTTTGCATACAGTAGCGTTCTTCTCAAAACGGTGGAGTACGCCTGAAGGGATGAAATCTGCAGGAATTTGAACAAAACAAGCATTAATAACAAGTGCTTGAAAACATGATTTAAGAGCTGGAGGTGAAATTGAGGAGTATCCTATCTACTCATGAAGGGTACAACATAGAGAGATCTATCTCTAAACATCAAAGTACAGACAAGTTATGTAACATATAAACTGCTCCTTTGGAGTTTGTCTGGATCAAGAGGGTTCAGGCTACAAAAATGGCATTTCCCTAAAGATGAAACAGCAGGAATTTGAATGAAACAAGGGTTATTAACAAGTGCTAGATATCATGACTTAAGTACTGTAGATGAGACGAATAGCTATACTATTCAACTATATGAAGTTTACATCATAGAGTGATTTCATCTCCAAACATCAAATACAGGAAGTTACTGAAAGATATAAACTGCTCCTTTGGAGCCTGTTTGGATTCAGTAGCATTCTCGCTGAAAACGCTGGCTGTTTGCCTGAAACGAAGAAATCCACTGGAATTTGAACAAACAAGTCTTAATATCATGTGCTCGAAATCATGTCTTAAGAGCTGGAGGTGAGATTGACTGGCATCCTATTCTACTCCATGAAAGGTACAACATAGAGAGATTTCATCTGTAAACATCAAAGTAAGAGAAGTTAAGTAAGCTATACACTGCTCCTTAAGTCTGTCTGGATTCAAGAACGTTCAGGCTAAAAAAGCTGGCATTTCGCCCGAAAGACCGATATCAGCAGTAATTTGAATGAAAAAAGGATTAATAATAAGTGCTACAAATCATGTCTTAAGAGATGGAAGTGTACAACATAAGGTGATTTCACCTCCAAACACAAAAGTACAAGGAAGTTACTGAAAGATATAAACTGCTCCTTTGGATAATATTTGGACTCAGTTGCGTTCAATCTGAAAATGCTGGCTGTTGGCCTGAAAGGCAAAAATCCAAGGATTTTAATGAAAAAAGGGTAATAAAAGTGCTTGAAATCATGACATAAAAGTGAGAGGTGAGATTGACTAGCATCCTATTCTACTCCAAGGAGGATACAACATCCAGAGATTTCATATCAAAACATCAAAGTACAGAGACCTTATGTAAGATATAAACTGTTCCTTGGAGTCTGTTTGGATTCAGAGGGGTTCTCACTGAAGAATCTGGCTGTACACCTGAAAGGAAGAAATCCATAGAAATTTGAATGAAAAAAGTGGCAATAAGAGCTGGAGGTGATATTGACTGGTATCCTATACAAATCCATGAATGATAGAACACAGAGAGATTTCATCTAAACATCAAAGCACAGAGAAGTTACATAAGATAGAATCTGCTCATTTGGAGTCTATCTGGATTCTAGAGTGTTCAGACAAAAAAAGCTGGAATTTCGGATGAAAGACCGAATTCTCAGGAATTTGAATGTAACAAGGTTTAATAACAAGTGCTAAAATTATATATATAAACTGCTCCTTAGGAGTCTGTCTGGATTCAAGAATGTTCAGGACCAAAAAATGGCATTTCACCTGAAAATTTGAAATACACAGGAATTTGAATGAAACAAGGTTAAATGGCAAGTGCTCTAAATCATGACTAAAGAGCTGGAGATGAGATTAACTGGTATTGTATTCTACTCTATGAAGTGTACGACATAGAGTGATTTCATCTCTAAGAAGTTACATAAGATATAAACTGCTCCTTTGCAGTCTGTGGGATTCAAGTGCTTTCAGGCTAAAAGCAGCCATTTTGCCTGAGAGAGTGAAATCCACATGAATTTCAATGAAACAAGGGTTAATAACAACTGCTTAAATTATCAATTAAGAGATGGAGGTGAGATGGAGAGCTATACATTTCTATACCATGAAGTTTACAACACAGAGTGATATCATCTCTAAAGAGCAAATTACAGAGAAGTCACTGAAAATATAATGTGCTCCTTTGGAGTGTGTTTGGATTCAGTAGCGTTCTCGCTGCAAACAATGGCTGTTCACCTGAAAGGAAGAAATCTGCTAGAATTTGAATGAAACAAGGGTTAATATCGATTGCTCTAAATCATGACTTAGGAGCTGGAGGTGAGAGTGACAGGCATCCAATTCTATTCCATGAAGTGTACAACAGAGATTTCATCTGTAAACACAAAGTACAGAGAAGTTACCTAAGATATAAACAATTCATTTGGAGTCTGTCTGGATTCAAGAGGGTTCAGTCAAAAAAACTGGCATTTTGCCTGAAAGACTGAAATCCGCAGGAATTTGAAACAAGGGTTAATAACAAGTGCTACAAATCATGATTTAAGAAGTGTAGGTGTGTGGAGGGACCCCTTCGCCATGCTGCCCTCTCCGCCATCCCTGAGAGCCAACCCCCAGAGCCAGGTTCCTCTGGAAACCCGCCCACCTTGCCCATGCCCAGGTTAGCTGCTGGAAGTCACCTGCGCCAGTTCCAGGCCCCTGGGAGGGACCCCTTTGCCGTGCCGCCCTCTCCGCCATCCCTGAGAGCCAACCCCCAGAGCCAGGTTCCTCTGGAAACCCGTCCACCTTGCCCACACCCAAGTTAGCTGCTAGAGGTCACCTGCGCTGGTTCCAGATCCCTGGGATGGACCCCTTCACCGTGCCACCCTCTCCGCCATCCCTGGAGCCAACCCCTGCAGCCAGGTTCCTCTGGAAACCCACCCACCTTGCCCATGCCCAGGTTATCTGCTGGAGGTCACCGTGCCAGCTCCAGGCCTGTGGGAGGGACCCCTTCACCGTGCCACCCTCTCTGCCATCCCTGAGAGCCAACCCCCTCAGCCAGGTTCCTCTGGAAACCTGCCCACCTTGCCCACACCCAGGTTAGCTGTTGGAGGTCACCGCGCTGGCTCAGGCCCCTGGGAGGGACCCCTTTGCTGTGCCGCCCTCTCTGCCATCCCTGGGAGCCAACCCCTGCTGCCAGGTTCCTCTGGAAACCCGCCCACCTTGCCCACACCCAGGTTAGCCATTGGAGGTCACTGGCACCAGTGCTGCAACTGTTGCCAGTGCAAATTACTAAACTAAAGTACAGATCTACTTTCAACCTGGAAAACACTCCCACCAACATGCCAACCAACACAAGATCCACGGTTACTCAATATGTAGAACAGGTTAGAAAGCAAAACACAGTAAGGAGAAAAACTTTAAACATGCAAGCAAGCCCTACAGGAAGTAATCCATTGCCAACAAAGAAAGGACAATCTCCAGAAAACATCAAATAAATGATATGCATCTCAGAAAAAGATTCCGCTATCAACATGTTAAATGCACTCCAACTATGAAGAGAGGAATTAGAAAAAAAGGACAACAGTATGATAGAAGCATTTAATGCACTAAGGGAGGAAGTAGAAACATATAAAAAAGAAAGCATCAATATGTATAACCTAATCAATGAACTAAAGCATGAAAATGAATCCCTACAATTGAAATTGAAAGAGACTCAAGATAAAGGTTGCAATAGATGAGCTAAAAAATGCACAGAAAAGCCATGGCAGTAGAATAGATGAAATAGAGGAACGAATCAGCACACTTGAGGATACAGAAATAGAGAGGACAAAGAAAGAAAAAGAGAGAGAAACAAAATAGGAGGAATGAAGACAAGCTCAGAGATATGTCAGATTCCTTAAAGAAAAGAAACATAAAAGTAATAGGAATCCCAGAAGGAGAGGAGAGAGTTAAAGGAACTGAAAGGCTATTCAAAAAAAATAATAGAGGAGAACTTGCCCTTCTGAGGAAATAAATGAAAATAGACATACAGGAAGCCAAAAGGACACCAAACTACTTTAATGAAAGAAAAGCCATAGCAAGACACATCATTGTAAAATTTTCTAGAACCCAAGACAAGGAAAAAATAATGAGAATGGCTAGAGAAAAGAAACAGACAACCTACAAAGGAAAATCCATTAGACTGACCTCAGATTTTTCTGAAGAAACACTCCAGGCAAGGAGAGAATGGAGTCACATCTACAAAAAACTCCAAGAAAAAATGTGCCAGCCAAGAATACTCTACCCTGCAAAGCTATCCTTCTTCTACAAAGGAAAAATTAGAACCTCTCTGACAAGCAAAGTCTCCAGAAATTTGCTACCACTAAACCCCCACTCCAAGAAATTTTGCAGGAGGCCTCAAGACCAAAACCATAAGAAGATCAAATACAAGAAACAAAAACACAAAATAACCCCAAATGACCACCAGGAAACCATTAGAATCGCAAATATCAATAATCACCCTAAACGTCAATGGTCTAAACTCAGCAATCAAAAGACAAAGAGTTGCAGACTGGATTAGAAAACAGAACCCAACATTCTGCTGCCTTCAAGAAACACACCTGATCGCTAAGGATAAGCACAGACTGAAGGTGCAAGGCTGGAAAACTACACTACAAGCAAATGGCCCCAACATGAAAGCAGGAGTTGCCATTCTTGTATCAGACAGAGCAGACCTCAAATTAACAAAAGTGACAAAAGATAAAGACGGCCACTACATAATGGTTAAAGGGTCAATCTACCAAAAAGACATAACAGTAATCAGCATAATGAGGGAGCACCAAAATTCATAAAACAACAACTAGTAGAACTGAAACCAAATACTGATGAAAATACATACGTGGTAGGAGATTTTAACACGCCACTCTCAACACAAGACATATCAACAAAGCAGCAACTCCACAAAGAAACAAAAGCTTTAAAGGAAGAGCTAGACCAAATGCACTTAATAGATATATACAGGACACTACACCCACAAGGAAAAGAATACACTTTTTTTTTCAAATGCACACGGTTCTTTCTCTAAAATCGATCATATACTAGGCCACAAGACAAACCTGAACAAGTACACAAAGATTAAAATAATACCAACCTTTTTCTCTGATCATAAAGGCATCAAATTAGAAATCAATAATGAAAAGAAAATAAGGAGAGTAAACACCACATGGAGGCTGAACAACAGGCTTCTGGAATATCACTGGGTAAAAGA